>JAPKLW010006454.1:1255-17342 GCA_026898455.1 Plectranthus barbatus | reverse complement strand
CAGCTTAGACCGACAGCCTATCCAGGGACCGTCTCAGCTGTGATACTGTTTGTATCTCGCTAGGTCAAACGATTCATATGATCCTCTGTGATCTCCTACACACCATATGATCATCCCTATAGGCGAGATAATAGGATATTATGGTTCGTTGTATGTTTGTTCTATCAGACAACGAGTATTATTGCGGCAACATATATGAAGACCAGTGTACAAAACACTTAATCACATATGCTTTCAGTATATAATCCCAACAAGCAAAAGGAAGGGTCATCTGAGAATGAGGAACATGTTGGAACTAAGACCCAGAGGGAAGGAAAAGCACCTGTCAAAGAGTCTTATCCAGTAATCAATGAGGAGTTGATGAACCAAGAGAAACCTGTTGATCCCCCTGAAGGAAATGTGCTAAACAGCAAAAGGAAATCAGTGGAAGATGACCGCAGTTTACCTTAACCACCATACCCTATCAGATTCAAAAAGCATAAGGATGAGGAGCAGTTCAAAAAGTTCCTGGACATGCTTAAGCAAATTCACATTAATGTACCTTTGGTAGAAGCTCTGGAAAAAAAATGCCAACTTATGTGAAATTTCTGAAGGACATTTTGACTAAAAAGAAAAGGCTGAAGGAGTTTGAGACCGTGTCTCTGTTTGAGGAAGTTTTTTTTTTTTTTGAAGGAACTCTGTTTGAGGAAGTTAGTGGACCTTTAAGGAGGCAAATTCCAGCAAAACTAAAGGATCCAGGAACCTTCACCATTCCCTGCTCAATTGGGGGAAGGGATATAGGAAGAGCATTATGTGATCTTGGAGCTAGTGTGAACTTGATGCCACTCTCCATTTTTAAGAAGCTGGGTATTGGAGGAGCAAGGCCAACAACTATCACTCTGCAGTTTGCAGACAGATCAACTGTTCATCCAGAGGGAAAGATTGAAGATGTACTGGTTAGAGTGGATAAGTTCATTTTCCCTGCAGACTTTATCATTCTAGACTATGAAGCTGATAGAGAAGTACTCATTATCATGTGGAGACCTTTCTTAGCTACAGGGAGAACATTGATTGATGTGGAAAAAGGGGAACTGGTTATGAGAGTTCATGAAGAACAGGCTACTTTTAACCTTTATAACACCATTAAGTTGCCAGATGATTCGGAAGACTGTTTCACCATTGGAATTTTGGAATCAGTGATAGCGGAGCATGTGGAAGGATTGCAACAGGATGAATGTGAGAATGAAGACATGACAGAGGAAAATGCTGTAACACGGGTTGAGCATGGTGCAAAGTTTGGAGGGTACAAGGCTAATTTCGAATCCCTGGATCTTATGAACAGAGAGCAGAAGGAACCAAAGTCTTCACTTGAAGATCCCCCTGAACTAATACTTAAGCCTCTGCCAAATCACTTAAAATATGTGTATCTGGGAGAAGCAGACACTCTGCCTGTGATAATTGCCTCTAATTTGAAAGATGAGGATGAACAGAAGCTGATGCACATGCTTAGGAAACATAAACAGGCAATTGGGTGGACTATATCAGATATTAAGGGAATAAGCCCTACAATCTGTATGCATAAGATATTGTTGGAAGATGGGATTAAGAACTCAGTGCAGCCACAAAGAAGGCTCAACCCCAACATGAAGGAAGTTGTGAAAAAGGAAATCATCAAATGGTTGGATGCTGGGATCATTTTTCCTATTTCAGACAGTTCATGGGTGAGCCGAGTGCAATGTGTACCCAAGAAAGGAGGAGTTACAGTGGTACAGAATGAAAAGAATGAGATGATAGCCACAAGGACAGTTTCTGGGTGGAGGATCTGCATAGATTATAGGTTGTTGAATGATGCCACCAGAAAGGATCATTTTCCATTACCTTTTGTAGATCAAATGTTGGACAGATTGGCTGGTTAGGATTACTATTGCTTTTTGGATGGATATTCTGGATATCATCAGATTGCCATAGCTCCAGAACATCAAAGTCTAACTACATTTACCTGTCCTTTTGGGACCTTTGCATTTAGAAGAATGCCATTCGGTTTGTGCAATGCTCCAGCAACCTTTCAGCGTTGCATGATATCTATATTTTCAGAAATGATTGAGAATGGGTTGGAAGTGTTTATGGATGACTTTTCAGTCTTTGGGAAGGAGTTTAATACATGTCTAGGAAATCTTGACCGAGTACTACAGTTATGTGAGAAGTCACAGTTGGTCTTAAACTGGGAGAAATGCTGTTTCATGGTACAGCAAGGGGTAGTACTAGGGCACAAGATTTCAAACAAAGGCATTGAAGTTGACCCTGCAAAAATTGAAGTAATAGATAGAATTCCAATTCCAGGGTCAGTTAAGGCAGTTAGAAGCTTTTTAGGTCATGCAGGCTTTTATAGGAGGTTCATTAAGGACTTTTCTAAGATAGCCAAGCCATTATCTGAGCTCTTGGAACAAGACAGAAAGTTTGATTTTAGCAGTGACTGCATGAGGGCATTTGAGAAACTTAAAGCTGCACTTGTTACAGCCCTTGTAATGCAACCACCAGATTGGGATGAACCCTATGAACTGATGTGCGATGCAAGCAATTATGCAGTTGGGGCAATATTGGGGCAGAGAAAGGATAAAGTCTTCCGGTCTATTTACTATGCTAGCAAAACTATGGATGGTGCACAGAAGAATTATACCACTACAGAAAAAGAGTTGTTAGCTGTAGTGTTTGCTTTTGACAAGTTTAGATCCTATCTGGTGGGAGCCAAAGTTATTGTATTCACAGATCATTCAGCAATAAAGTACTTGATGGCTAAGAAAGATGCAAAACCAAGGCTCATCAGATGGATACTTCTCCTGCAAGAATTCGATTTGGAGATCAAAGATAGAAAAGGGACAGAAAACCAAGTTGCTGATCATCTTTCGAGGTTGGAAAATCCATTTGGAGTGGATGACACAGTACAAATTAATGATGCTTTTCCAGATGAGCAACTTTTGGCATGCAAAGAAGAAGATGCACCCTGGTTTGCAGATATTGCAAATTATCTTGCTACAGGCCGAAAATCGTATGGTTTGCATGGACAGCAGCTGAAGAGGTTCCTGCATGATTCCAAGTACTATTACTGGTATGACCCAACCTTATACAGGTTAGGCCCTGATCAGATTTTTAGAAGGTCTGTCCCAGATTATAAAATTTCAGATATTCTGAATGAATGCCATGCTTCAGCATATGGGGGGCATTTTGGGGGACAAAGGACAGCTGCTAAAGTGTTACAATCAGGATTTTACTGGCCAGGAATTTTCAAAGATGCTTTTGAGTTCGTAAAGAACTGTGATAGATGCCAAAGGGTAGGAAATTTGCCAGCTAAGAATGCTATGCCTCTGAACAACATTGTTGAAGTTGAACTTTTTGATGTGTGGGGTATGGACTTCATGGGGCCCTTTCCACCCTCTTTTGGAAATGAGTATATCCTGTTAGCAGTCGATTATGTTTCTCGTTGGGTAGAAGCTTGTGCTTGTGCTCATAATGATGCTGCCACTGTAATCAAATTTCTGCACAAAAACATTTTCACAAGGTTTGGAACTCCAAGGGCAATCATCAGTGATGAGGGGACTCATTTCATTAATAAGAGCTTGGCTGCTCTTCTTGCCAAGTACAACATTAATCACAAGGTCTCAACTGCTTATCATCCACAGACCAATGGATTAGCTGAGTTGTCAAACAGAGAGGTTAAGAGTGTTTTGGAAAAGGTGGTGAACACCACAAGGAAGGACTGGTCTAAACATCTGGATGATTCGTTGTGGGCTTACAGGACAACCTATAAGACACCTTTGGGGATGTCTCCTTATAGGATTGTCTTTGGAAAAGCTTGTCATTTGCCCCTGAAAATGGAGCATAAGGCATTTTGGGCCACCAGGAATCTGAATCTTGATCCTAAGTCAAGTGGGGAAAAGAGGATGTTGCAGCTAAATGAATTGGAAGAATTGAGGATTCAAAGCTATGAGAATGCAAAAATTTACAAGGAAAAAGTGAAAAGATGGCATGATAGCAAGATTGTAAACAGACATTTGGAAGAAGGGCAGCAAGTTTTACTTTTCAATGCTAGACTGAGGTTGTTTCGTGGCAAACTTAAATTCAGGTGGTCAGGGCCTTTCACTTTGGTAAAAATTTACCCTCATGGAGCTGTGGAGTTGAAAGATGAAGGCACAGGAGATACGTTCAAAGTCAATGGACAGAGGGTCAAACAATATCATGAAGGAGGATGGAGCAAGCTGAAGGATTCTTCCAAGTTGGATGAACCTTAAAGTGAGGTAACCTAAGCCATCATGAGGATTAGATGAAGCATGTGGTGATGGCTTAGGATATTTTAATTCTGCATTTATTTTCTGCCTAGTTAAATTTAAATTTGTTGTGAATAAATCTTAGGAATAGTTGAATGCTACAGCCTGTTAGTAGCATGATTATTGAGTCCTACTTCGTTGTCTTTTAATTTCATGCAGTAGACTTAATATTTTATTTGATAATAGTTTTTTTGAGTGTTTATAATTTAGTCCATAGATTCAGTTCGTAAAAAAAAAAAGACAAATAGTGATTTTGGAAATTTGAGGATAGGAATTACACACATAGCCATTGAGGAGAGAGAGTGCGGTTATCCCTAGGAATGACGGTTTAGGAAAGTTACCTTTTTGAATTGAAAGGAAAGGGTGTGTCTAATCAAGGGAAGTTGAAGGGTTTCCTTATTTCTGAATGTTTATTTTTGCTCTAAGTGGGGTTATCTATATATTGTACGTATTGTGGCACAATTTCAAAAACACTCCGACTATAGCAAATTTGGCAGAGGAAACCGGGAAACTTTGTGCATAAATCAAGTCGTGTGTGTCAAATAACAGGTACAATTTCTTGTTCACTTTCGTTTCTTGCCTGCGGGTGTTCAAATTTTGTCTTGAACTTGGTTTCCTGCATTCTTGTTTAATACTGCAACGAAGAATGGCTGGTATGTCTGTGTCCTTGAAATTCTTGGTGAACTACTATCTGTGCGTTAGATTCAAACTCTCTGTCCGCATGATTTTTGAACCCATGACTCTGATTAGAGAAATGTTTTATTAGTTTTGGTTTCTGTGATCATTGCGAGTAGCATGCAGTAGTTCTGACAAGATATTCTGACAGATCTATGTTAGGGCTCAAGATAACTTTAAGAACTTTAAACTGGTGTTTAATTTATTGCATGAAACTTTGAGCGAACTCAAAGTTTGGGGGTGAACATGTTGATTTGAAAAGATATTTTGAGTTGTTCTTGGAAAATTTGGGTCTGATATTTGCATTTTGTAGATTTAAACATTAGGACGAAGCAAAGCAGGAAGAAGAGACCAGGGATGGAAGTTGAGTCCCCTGTGATGACTCCTGAAAAGGCGAACCCAGTTCCATCAAAATCCAAGACTACTAAGAAGGCAAGGAGGCCGGAGCCTACTCAACCATTGAGGAGGTCAAGCAGGGCTGCTGTCTCAATTATGGCCCAGAGAAACGCGAAGTTACCACCCACTAGTGCAGAGAACCCAGTAGAAATTCCCGATGAGCCAGCCAAAAAGCCTAAGACTGTGGGTATCAAGTCTAAGCAAGGGAATCTAATGGATTTGGTTGATGCAGCCACATCCAAGCTGGACCGTGAAATGGTAAAGAATCCCGCGAAGGAAATTGTTGTTGAAGAGCAAGAAGATGAGGAAACCGAGGTAGAAGAAAGTGCTGATGGCCAGTCTGATGAGCCAGAGGCAGAGCAAGAAGATGAGGAAACCGAGGTAGAAGAAAGTGCTGATGGCCAGTCTAAGGAGCCTGAGGCAGAGCAAGAAGGTGTGGAAACAGAGGTTGAGGAAAGTGAGGATGGCCAGTCTAAAGAGCCGGGAAACGAATGCGAAACAGATAAATCAGAGGGTGATGCTACCAATACAAAGGAAACAGAAACTGAGAAGGAAGTAAGTGTTGAAGAGGAAGCCACTGGAGATAATGCTACTGCACCAAAGAAGCAAGCAGCCACGTCTTGTGGGAAGTCCGCGAGGAAGGACAAGGCAGCCGTACCTGAGCAAACTTCAGCTTCTAAGAAGCGAAAGAGAGTTGAACCTGTCGAAGATGACAAGGGTGTTGTGAGAAATAGGGAGACCGGGAGGCGTGTAAAGAAAATTGCCATAAAGGAAACAAAAGCAAGCTCAACAAAGGAGACGGACAGCGCAAGGAAGAAAGAGATACAATGTGGCAAGGCCAAGGTTGTCGAGTTGTCCGTAGAAGAGATTGATCGAATTCCAAAATTTTCATGCAAGCTCCATCAGAAAAGAATGCACGAGCTTGCGAGTAGCAAGTTTAATCTGGAAAGGGGATTCAAGGATCTGTCTAAACTGCCTGCTGAATTACTTCGATGTGTCGAACAACAAGGATGGGAACCATTCGTGGTGATGCAGCCTGCGCCAATCATTGCTCTGGTCCGCGAGCTTTATTCTAATTGTGAGCAGTCCACAGGGGAGGACTATGAACTTCTAGCAATTTTCAGAGGGAAGGAAGTATTACTGAACCCAAGAACGTTCCACGCTGTTTATGGAACACATCCGCCGCAGCCAGATACTTTTATGGATTTACTGAACACAGTGACAAGGGAGCAGCTTGATGAAGCTCTAGGTGTAGTGTCCGTGCCAGGAGCTCGATGGGTAGATGAGACCAAAGACAACCTGTCTGCTCTGGCCAGTTTTCTCACAACCGAGGCCAATACTTGGATTCACTTCCTGAGGAATTGGATCAGTTCTACAACTCACAATACTCTCGTTGGCCAAGAAAGAATTTTGATGGTGTCAGCCATTGTGAAAGGAGATCCAATTGACATCGCTCCCTTTATCATTGATTCCATCATTGCTCAAGCGTCAAAGAAAGCAGGACCACTTTTCTGTCCCTCGCTAATTTCTGAACTTTGTAAGCGTGCAGGAGTGCCTTTTCACTTGGATGAGCCGCGGAGTAATGCTAAGAGCTATTTTAACATCCCTTACCTGACAAAAAGGCATGCTCAAGCCCAGGCTCGTGCCCAAGGAGAAGCAACTGCTACAGACGGTGATGCAATGGAAATCTTGCAGAAGGAGATATCTGAGATCAAGGCAAAACAAGTGAAGTTGCTGAGAGGATTTCGAATGATGCACAAGGTTTTACAGAAGATCAAGGCTCAAACTAGCCGGCTGGTGCAAAGGAAGGGTGGCCGTGGAAAGAAGCTGAAAGTTGCTGGAAGCTCAGCATGATGACCAGGGTCCCCTCTAATCTTTATCTTTATCTTGCAAAAACAATTTTAATTTCCGTATGTTTCTGTTATTTCTGTTTATGGGTGTTAGTTGATAGTTTTTGATGAATTAGTTGCCGACCTCTCATGCTTGTTTCATGTTAAAGCATGACTGTCTTTTGGGTTTTATAATATTATATTCTAAGACTAGTAGTTCATTCTCCTTTTGCCTGATGATGTTCATTTCTCCTCATTCTTTCTCCTGCATGTGTGGTTGTAATGTTGATTGCTGAGAGTCAATCCTCGTTTTCTTTCATTGTTTAACCTTGTACATAATATCACGATTTACAGTTCAAAGTTTGACCACAAAAATTGTTTTTGAATAAATTTGATATGCTAGACATGAGCTTGAGCTTAGCTGGTACTATGTCTTGAATTTCATTTTGTGAAATGTCATCTACCCTAAGTTCAATCTTGGTCGATATGAATTAGGTCTAAGCGCCCCATTTAGAGATGATTAAGGCCGTTTCTTGATCTTTGTGCCTTCAGAAGATTTTTCTTGCTATGATTCAAAAATTCCCTTTTGCACCTAGATTTGAGCTTGAGCCCTTTTCTTGTTTTGACCTACTTCATGTTTAGTCACAGTCCAAACACGTCCCAGTCTAGAGGGTTGTTCCGATCTAATTCTACTTTAACATTGAGGACAACGTTTTGTTTAAAGTTTGGGGGGTGTCACTTCTGGCTGAAGTGTCAGCTTGTTACCCTTGTAAAAAAAAAGAGATAAAAAAAAAAAAGAAAAAGGCATTTTTGGCCTAAATAAAGTTTAAAAAAAAAAGAAAAAAAAAAAAGAAGAGAGAATAGGCAGCTGTGTTAGCCTGTAAATTTTTAGAGCTAATTCCCTCATTGTTTGTTTGGGATTTAGTCGAAGTGTGATAGTGATCACAAACTGCTGAAAAGTAGAGGTTATAGGAGGAAGAATTGAAATAAATTCAAGGGTGGAATAAGAAGGACAACACCTCTAGACTTGAAGTCACTCTTTCCAAATTTTCTCACCTTGAACCGTGGCCTAACATTAGAAGCTTTCAAAGTCCTTTTGATCTAAGTGTGGTGTGAAGCTTATTAGTTGAGAACAAGAGAGGATGATTGGGTAGGAAAAGAAACATGGCATTGATGAGCATTGAATCTTGAATAAGTAGTTAAAGTTATGCTCAGCTCTATTTTAGCTATCTAAAAATCTGATTTTCTCTTCGGACAGCTTTGGATTGTGAGATTAGATTAATGTATCTTGTTAAACTTTGCAAAGAGCGAGGACTGAAGTTGAGCAATCAAAAGAACTACTACTCATGTTTTCTTTTTGAATTTTTTGTTGAAGGCTTCATAAATAAGGAGATGAACTATTCTAGCTTATTGCTTGCAAAATTTACTTTTGGTCTAGTTTGTTTTTGTTGCTTGAGGACAAGCAACATCTTAAGTTTGGGGGGGTGATAACTCTCATAAAGAGTTATCTTTTGATCTCTTTTCATGAACTTTTGATGTTGTTTTGAATAAGATGCGTAGCAATCGAAGTCCTTTTTGCTTGTTTATGCTCATTTACGATTAAGTCATAGTATTTTAAATTGTGCAAGCTTTAATAAGTTTTTGCAAGCATTTGGTGAAGTTTTGACCAGGTTTTGGATGCTAGAGCTTCACTGCCGCACGCTGATTAAAGATATGCTCGAGCTTGAGAAACGCATGATCATAAGGGAATAAACTTTCTCTCTCCAGGACCACTCAAAGACAAGGATAAAGGTCCTTTTTGATCTTGTTTGTTGAGAAGACAGGTGGCACTGAAGGAAGCCGTCCCTCTGTCTGAAGGAAACAATGACATCTGCACACGTGGATGCATCATGGAAAAAGAAGGAAATCAACGGCTATGAAAAAGAATTTATGAATCAAAAGGCTTGGCAATTTTGGAGAGAACAATAACAAAAATTTTCAGAGCAACACGAACAGAGAGTAGAGGTGCAGAGAGAGAGCTTGGAGAAGAAGCAACCAGAGCACGAAGGATCATCGTCTATAGTTTGATTTTAGATTTTGAAGCTATATTTCTAAATGATGAATGATCTTATGCTCCTATCTCTTTTATTTCCGAGTATGAACTAATCTCATTTACACTTGGGTTGTGGAACAAAGTACCATTTGCTTGAATATATGTTAGAGTCAAGTTTTGCATGACTGAACTTATCTTTAATCCTGTTTTCAACCGTTTCTTGAGCACGACAGTGAATGGAAACCCATCACCTATGGAGACTGAAAGGTGAAATAGGTCGAGGGGATTTTAGATAATTGTGTTGACTTCATAGACATATGAGATAATACAACTTAAACGAGCTTAGCTTCATATCGCCATCATCAAATCACTGAGAGAAGAATAGACATATGAATCTTGGTGAGAGGGTGTAGATCTAGTAGAACGACAGTTTGCTAGGCAGAATTAGGAAAAGTTCTAAGGTTCAGAAAATTGCGAGACATAAACTTTAGCATATCGGATAGCAGTGGTGCATTGTATTTCACAACCCGAGTGTGTTTTCCAGTTCTTGTGAATCCATTTATAATATTTATGCTTATTTTGTGGAACGAGGAAATACTACTAATCATAGCTTTAACAGGAATCATAGTTTATGCATATTTATGTTTTGAGTAGAAGTTAGAAGCAACAACTCTTGATTTACAAACAATTCTTAGTGCACGATTTAGACAATCACTCCCTTGGGTTCGATATCTGGTCTCACTTGACTATATTACTTGTGGATTGTGTATACTTGCACATTAGTTCTATAGTCACACTATAGCACACAACCCTTGGCTATCTTGGAAAAATCCTTAAAAAACCTTCTATAAAAGCCAGCATGTCCTAGAAAACTTCTAACTACCTTCAATACCCTTGCTAGAAACTTTATGCCTTAGTACAACTCCTTGTTGAACCATGAAACAACATTTCTCCCAGTTTAAGACCAATTGAGACTTTTCACACAGTTGTAACACCTTCTCTAGATTCCTCAAACAGGTACTGAAGTCATTTTCAAACACTGAAAAGTCATCCATGAAAATAACGAGTCCAATCTCAATCATCTCAGAGAATATAGCAATCATGCAACGTTGGAAAGTTGTTGGAGCATTATAGAGCCCAAATTGCATTCTTCTGAATGCAAATGTCCCATAAAAACAGGTGAATGTGGTCAAGCCTTGATGCTCTAGAGCTATTGCAATCTGGTGATATCCAGAGTATCCATTCAAAAAATAGTAATACTCCTGACCTGCCAACCTGTCTAACATTTGGTCTACAAAGGGCAGTGGGAAGTGGTCCTTCCTGGTGGCATCATTCAGTTTCCTGTAATCTATGCAAATCCTCCACCCAGTAATTGTCCTTGTAGTGATCATTTCCCGCTTCTCATTCTGTATAACAGTGACTCCTCCCTTTTTAGGCACACACTGAACTGGGCTCACCCATGAACTATCTGAAATAGTAATGATAATTCCTGCATCCAGCCACTTAATTATCTCTTTTTTCACCACCTCTTTCATGTTGGGATTTAGTCTCCTTTGTTGTTGTATAAAATTCTTGCTCCCATCCTCCAGTAGTATTTTGTGCATACATACAATGGGGTTGATTCCCTTTATATCTGAAATTGTCCATCCTATAGCCTACTTATGCTTCTTAAGCATCTCTAACAACTTCCGCTCATCTTTCTCTTTCAAGTTAGAAGCAATTCTAACAGGCAAAGTTTCTGCTTCTCCAAGATACACACACTTTAAGTGATCTGACAAAGGTTTGAGCACCAACTCAGGAGGTTCCTCCAGCGATGATTTGGGTTCTTTCTGCTCTGTGCTAATAAGCTCTAATGATTTATATGCAGACCTGTATCCCCCAAACTTTTGACCATGCTCAACCCATGCTACAACATTATCATCCACTTTTCATTGCTTTCAATCTTTTCTTCCTGAGTGCTTGCAACAAATTCTTTAACTACAGATTCCAGAATATCAATAGTAAAGCAATTCTCAAAATCATCTGGTAGTTTCATAGTGTTGTACAAGTTAAAAGTAGTTTGTTCTTCATGCACTCTCATAATCAACTCCCCTTTCTCAACATCAATCAGAGTTCTACCTGTAGCAAGAAAAGGTCTCCCCAGAATAATAGGTGCCTCTTTGTCTACTTGATAGTCCAAAATGATAAAATTGGCTGGGGAAATAATTTATCTACCCTGACCAAAACATCTTCAATCTTTCCATCTGGATGCACAATAGACCTATCAGCAAGCTGTAATGTAATTGTTGTAGGCCTAGCTCCTCCAACACCTAACTTCTTGAAAATCGAAAGTGGTATCAAATTGACACTTGCTCCCAGATCACAGAGAGCTCTTCCTACATCTCTTCCACCAATTGAACAGGGAATAGTAAAACTCCCTGGGTCTTCCAGCTTTACCGGAATTTGCCTCCTCAAAGGTCCACTTACTTCTTCGAACAGGGATATTGTCTCAAACTCCTTCAGTCTTTTCGTTTTAGTTAAAATGTCTTTCACGAACTTCACATAAGTAGGCATTTGTTCTAATGCCTCCACGAGGGGACAATTGATATGAATCTGCTTTAGCATGTCCAAAAACTATTTAAACTACTCCTCTTCCTTCTGCTTCTTGAATCCTCCACAGATTTTCTCTAGTTGTTGAACACATTTCCTTCACGAACATCAGTTTGCTTTTCATGGGTCACCAACTCCTCATTTATTGAAGAATAGACCTCCTTAATAGGGGCTTTCCCTTCGCTCTGCACTCTGACTTCATTCTGGTCATTCTTCTCATAAGGTTCCATTTTCTTCTGTTGTGTTTCAGCTTGTCTCTCCTCAAACTGCTTTCCACTTCGCAGGGTTACTACCTTGCACTGCTCATTTCCCCCTCTAGGATTCTCTGTATTGCTAGGTAAACTTCCTTGTGGCCTATTTCTGATCTCATTAACTAACTGCCCCATTTGAACTTCCAGATTTCTCAATGATGATGCTTGACTCTGTATCAAGGCATCCTGACTCTTCGGCCTCACCTCGTTCTTGGTCATAAATTCTTTCATCCATTTCTCCATGGTCTTCTCAGGTTTAGGGGGTAGTGCCTCCAAACTCTGCTGCTGATTAGCTGATTGTTGGTTATAACCCCCTTTGTTATAAGAGTTATGTTGCTCCCATGCTACAGCATTTTGGTTTCCTTGCCCAGACCAAGAGAAATTTGGATGATTTCTCCATCCTACATTGTAAGTGCTGGAATAGGGTTTACTATGATTACTCTAATAATGTTGGTTACTATTTCCCATGTAGCAAATGGAAGCTGGATTTGATGGACACTCCTCGAACTGATGTCCTTCTCCACAGTAAATAAAACTTAGAGCCACTGCGAATTCTGTTGGCATTGATGTAACCATATCCCGACTTGTGTTTTTCTCAATGTTCTTCATTGTTGCTCCTAAGGCTTCAATCTTTGGAGTTAGAGCCTTCATAGGGTCAATTTCCAACACTCTTGCTGCCTTTGGAATAGAAATAGTTGCTGCTCTGGAGTTAGCCCAAAAATAATTGTTAGCAGCAACCTTATCCAAGATCTCACATGCCTCATTATATGTCTTGTCTAGTAAGGCTCCTCCTGCAATTGCATCAATCATCTTCCTTGAATTCCTATTCAGACTATTATAGAAAATTTCTATTTGTATGTAGTAGAGTATTCCATGATTTGGACATCTTCTCAGCAATTCCTTATATCTTTCTTGTGCTTCACATACTGATTCATCTTCCTGCTTAAAAGCCATGATTGGATTTCTGCAACAAGCATTCCTAGTTGGAGGGAAGTATTTCAATAGAAATATCTCTGTTAATTCATTCCAAGTTATTACAGAACCTGGTGGCAAGTTGGTGAGACAAGTCTTAGCGTTATCCCTTAAACAAAAGGGAAAAAACCGCATCCTCAGAGCTTCAGGTGTTACTCCCTGTAGCTTGAAATTATCACAGATTTCCAGAAAGGATCTCAGATGCAAGTGTGGATCCTATATGGCTTGACCTCCGTATTGCCCCAAGCTTTGCAACATTTGGAACATCACAGGTTTCAGCTCAAAGTGTTGTGCCTGAACTCCAGGTCTTACAACCCCTAGATCATATTCAGTAAACCTTGGAGCCATATACTGTATCATAATTCGATTTTCATCATCATCAGGATTCACTATAGCCCTAGGCTATTCATGCTCATGCCGTTCAGGGTTAGCTTCAACCATCTTTTTCACTTTTTGTTTTCTCTTGTTTCTTCTAAAGGTTCTTTCAATCTCCGGATCAAATGGAAATAGTTCTTTATCAATCTATTCACTCATAAACTACTAACCCCCTGATGCGGCTAAAAGTTCAATCAAATTAAACTCCTAGCTACACAAGAATAAAATTTGTCAAATCCAGGTCCTTCTTCCCTTCGCCCGCTAGAATACCGAGATACTATAGCAAAATCTTATAGCTAGGCAAAATGGAATCGTTGAGTAGTTTCTATCAACTAGGCAAACAATTTCAATCTATGCTAACATCATATACTAAACAATCAATTAAACCAACAATCAACTTTCAATCAATACTTTCCACAATCGGTAAACCAAGACAAGAAAATACTCAAATTAGGAAGATAGGATGTTGAAATGAACGTAGATGCAATCCAATTAGGTTAATCATTGATGTAAACACATTTTAATCCCTAGGAGATTGAGCAATCGACCCTACACTCGTTAACCCCTTGTCACGGCGAGCTAACGGTTGATGATGCTAAGACTTGCAAATAGTCACGTTATTAAGCCCTAGACCACTCCAAATAGATCGTCAATTATTGCCCTACGACCTAGCACCGCACATGGATTGGAACAAAAATCGTATGAATCTACACTATTCACGACGATTCCGCCCGCGTGTTGGCTGCAGCGTTCATGTCAACTACCTCCTAAGTTGGCTATTACCTACACCTAGGAGGTAAGGAACAAGTTCTTGTGCAATTCAAGCTCTCAAAGGAAAGTAAACAAACAATTATCAAACCTAATCTTCATGCATCCTTATTCAAATCAACATCCAAATTGAATTAGAACATCATACCTCTCAATTGTAACAATACAAAGTTGAAATCAAATACATCCATTACAATTGACAAGTAGAGAATGGAATCTTCCCCAATTGGATTTGTATGTCTTGATCTACCCCCTTCGATCTTTAGTTCTCCTCCAAGGATTGATGAATTTAGCTCCTTGATACTCTAGGATTGAGATGAAATCGTGATGGAAATTGGAATCTAGGGGAACTCCTAACTAGATCTAATGAAAAAATGACAAAAATCTCTCCAAATAACTGAATTTCCCCCTTTTATAAGCAAGCAAACAGGGCCTCGGATCGCCCGGTCGAAGTATGGCTCGCCCGGTCGAAGGTGGAAACCGCCAAAATGCTGGAAAAACCCGGCCTGGCTCGCCCGGTCGAAGTGGCTCCACTGAGCCACCTGTCTGTTGGCTTAGCTCAGCCGGTCCAAATTGGCTCAGTCGGTCGAGCCCTCTGTCCGGCATCGCTCGGCCGGTCCTGCTCCGCTCGGCCAGTCAAGCTCTCTGTCCAGCTTGGCTCGGCCGGTCCTGCTCTGCTCGGCCGGTCGACGCCTCCAAACTCCAAACACGTGCAATTTTCCTCCAAAACTCCACCAAAAATGCTCGTTTATGCCTAAAACCTATCCTACAACATTCAAAACACAAAAACACGAAAACACAACCAAAATACGACAAAAACATATGATACGGGAGTAAAATAGCCACAAACAAGCATGCGCACACATCAAAATATGGGTCATTTTACGCACGTATCACCCCCTGCATAAAGAAAATGTTTAGTTTCCAATAGCATTCAGGTCAGAAAATATTAGAGTACTAAAGCAATTCAATAGCATTCAGATTTAAACTTAACACTCCCCGGTAACGACGCCAAAACTTGTTTTGTGTTACAGTATAACTACAGAACCATGCGCAAGTGCACGCAATCTAGAAGTAATATAGTCATAGAGACTAGATATCGAACCCTAAAGAGTGTAAGTTAAACCGTGCACATAGAATTACTTGCAAATAGAGTGGGTGTTTTCACTAATTCCTATTTCACGTCGGCGATAGAGTCAACCTCTGCAACAAAAACAGAAATAGTGGAGATTAACTTTTCGACCTCCGCCTTGAGCTTTTCAATCTCCTTTTTCAAGGTATCATCTTCCTTCTTCTCTACAGCTCGAACTTGTGGTCTCCTCGGGTTGGACCATTGTTGAGTGTGAACGGCCATCTTCTTGAACAGCTTGAGGGCCTTTTCTGGAGATAAGCTCATCAGAGAACCTCCGACTGCATTTTCAATGGACTCTTGGGTTCTCTCTGTCATCCCTCTATAGAAGATGCGGGCCTGCTCCTCGGTGTCCACTCCATGTCCCGGGCAGCTCTGCAGCAACTCATTGAACCTTCTCCCCGCCTCAAATAGGGACTGATCCATCTTCTGGTGGAACTGCAGGATCTCCATCTTCTTTTGAATGATGACTGATGGTGGGAAGAAGGCGGCAAGGAACTCTGCTTTGAGATCGGCCCAAGTGCGGATGCTGCTGCAGTCCAGGGCTGTAAACCACATCCGAGCCTAATCCCTAAGTGAGAAGGGGAACAAGCGCAGCCGGATCACATCCTGGGTCACTCCATTCTGCTTGATGGTATCACACACCTCCACGAACATACTGAGGTGGGTGTATGGATCTTCTACTGCTCGGCCTCCAAACTGGTTCTATTGAACCATCTGAATCAAACCGATCTTGAGTTCAAAGTTATTAGCGGTGATGCCAATAACGA
>JAPKLW010006453.1:0-17342 GCA_026898455.1 Plectranthus barbatus | reverse complement strand
TGTACAAAACACTTAATCATATATGCTTTCAGTATATAATCCCAACAGTGGGTTGGCGGTGCTGAGCGGTGATTCCGACATGGTGGAGCTCTCTTTCGATGAGGAGAAAGAGAGGGAGTGGCTAGCGATGGTGCATCACGAGTTGGCTTTTCCTCGCGAGAAGATGATGGAAGTCGTCCGACTTTTTTGGGACAGGGACATACAGTTCCCAAACATTCTGTAATTTTTCTCTTTGTTACCTTACTGTTCATCTATTTCGGTTATTTTTCGGCCATTTTTAGTTATATGTGTTCCTTTGGCTGGATCTATGTGTTGGTGGTCTGCATGTTGATTTTATGACTGGATCTGTTTTGGTGGCTGGATCTGTTTTGGTCATTACATGAGTGGTTACATGTGTTGTTGCTTGTTATATCGATTGCGGTTGTTGGGAAATCTGGCTAAGTTTCCCTTCCCCAGTAGCTACTTGCTTAGATTCTAGTTTGGTGTTTTGGTGGATCAAATCCTAAGTCCAACCAGCGTCAGTTTGTCTCTAGAATAGCTCTAGTCTCAAATGTAAAGTCCTGTATAGGTATTTTGAGTTGTAAGTCGCAGCTGATCAAGACTCATGCTGGCTACTGTTCACCAGCATGAGATGTGCTTACCAGTTGAGAGAAGTCTCACCAGCAAGCGGCTGACGAAGACTCATGCTGACACTGTTCATCAGCATAGAGTTGAGCTATCGACTGGCTACTGTTCACCAGTGGGAAGATTTCACCAGCAGGAGGCTGAGAGATCTTACCAGCAGAATATGTGTTCTGGCTGACACTATTCACCAGCGGTGAAGCCACCAGTCACGGGAGATTCCAAGAGATGACATCAGACGAATTGGTAGACCTTGATTGTGCTAAGGAAAGTCACCAGCAGAGACTGCCAGCACAAAGATCACCAGTATGATCTACCAGTCGGAGGTTATCAGCAGAATTCAAGATTCGCTCTCCCGAAGACTTAGAGACAAAAAGAAGATTCGTCTGAGGAAGTAACTGACAGTGTATAACTTTGAGGATGCCTTAAAGTCTATCAGTTCAAGACTACCAGTTCCGATTCCTCGTACTGACGAATAGAGTCGTTCTGACACAAAGAGATCTGTGTCAGATAAAGCGGTCAAAGGTATGGCGCTTTCCGGAAATTCCTACCTGCCGCCTGCAGAAGGACATGCGAGGACGGAGACCATTCCGGATGTGTGCAACGGCTAGTAAATTTGAATGGGATCCCTCGTCTATAAATACCTGGGATCCATCAACATTCAATACTCTTAACATTCCTGAACTACCGAAAGCTCAAACGCATTCATATCAGCGAACAAGCAAACTTTCGAGGCTTTTCTTAAAGCTACTCCGTGTGTCAATCATTTGAACACGAGACTCCAAGCTTCTAGCTTGTGAGTTATTGATCTCATTTGGTGTTCTTTCTCATTCCGAGGAAGAACATAGCAGCTCTTGAGCCAGCCAGCTCCTGAGTTATTACGGGCAGTTTTGCCGCCAGCAAGAGTCAAGTTCTTGGGAGAACTAAACACCCACGTCGTCAGTGGTACCGGTGGAGGTTAAAGTGACGTGCTCGCACTCCATCCAGCTGACAAGAGTTGAAGAAGGTCAAGACCCGGGAGCGGTTGATCCAGTGGACTGATAGACAAGGCATCTACCAGCTGGAAATAGATCGTAGGATAATCTTGTACCGGATTACTCTCTTTAGTAAATTTCCAGTGCTTCGACTGGAGAGTGGACGTAGATCAGTTGATCGAACCACTATAAAATATCCTTGTTATTTACTGCTTTCAGCATTTACTTACTGATTTAAAACCCAGCACCCAAGTGCTGGAGTATAACTGAAACCAGTTTATAACTGTGCAAACTCGACTCTAAAATTAGCTAAGTCCTGAGTCATCAGCTGACCAGCCAGTTGCCAGTCAGCTGAATACTCAGTTGCCAGTTGACTTACCAGCTGACAAGGTCCCAGTCAGCTGTGTAACCAGCAGAGTGCAAGAAACGAACTTACGTATTTTCCGCTGCCAAAGTATACCCTGATATCCGGGACCAACAGCGGTTCTGTCATATGCTGGTTTTATGATTCTATCTATCGCGGTTCTGCTCATCTTTTTCGGCCATGAGTGGTTACATGTGTTGATGTTGCTGGTTATATGTGTTGTTGGTTCCTTTGTATTGCTGGTTCTATGAGTTGCCGGTTCAGCATGCTGATTCCTTGGTTCTGCTGTGGGTTTAGGGTTAATTCCTGAAATAATTTGAACTTGCTCACACATCACATACACATTCATGAAACATTGTCTTTTTGAAATGTGTTTCACCATGTTTGAAGTAGTTTCTAGAAACTGTCTGCGTTGAATGTGCACGACTACATGTCAATATGCTTTACAAAAGTCAAATGTGCTTTACAAAAGACCCATGTGCTTTACAAAAGTTTCAGTCAAATGTGCTTTACAAAAGACCCGTGTGCACTAAACAATTTCCTATCTATGCTTTAAAGTAAAGAAAATGTCAAACCCAAATGAGTAATGAGACATTCCATGTCATTTGCTTCATGCCCATGCTCAGCCATATAGTGTAGACAATCTTTAACTAAGTCAACTGGTACCTCTAGATTTCTGGGCAAAGCATTTTGCATCATCAATGCATCCTTCTTCATATGTGGCAGCTTATAGTTGTTGCAACCCTTAACTTTCATAATCTCTAGGAAACAAGCTTGTAGGGATATAAACACATTATTTAGAGTTATTGCTTCAAGGCTGTTATAACTTGTTATCACTGCATTTACTAGCTCTCTTGCATCTTGACATGCTTGTTGTTGCTGCAAGCTTTGAATTGCCTGAAATCCCAAATCATTGACATTTAGATCATGTGAATTAGGTGGTTGTTGCACCAATTGTATGTCAAATCCATCTGAAGTTGCTGTATTTTGAAAATCTTCATTCTCATTAGTGATATGGGGCCTTGCATTATCTTGTTGAATGTGAATTGTTTTACTTAAACATGTAGGCCACTTCTCTTTAATTGCTGGAATAACCTGTGAATACACATTCAATTCATTATCTTCTTGCACATTCTATACATACATGCATGTATAAACTTGAACAACTTACATTGTTGATTAGGCAAGCCTTTATCACTTCCTTAGTGATAGATTGAATTGGTTTGAGCTCTAGTGTACCAGCATCCCTATTTTTCTGCTTCTTTTAGCTGCAACCTCTTCTATAAATGGCCACATCCCTATTTTTACCATCAAATATGACACTGCCCTCATCTAAAAATATTGGCCTACTCACAGCACACATGAACATCACCTTAGGAATAAATTTGTTGCTCTTGCATGTCCTATGTGGCTCTGGTTCTGATTCTGTGAGGTAGTACCTATGTGTGTTTTTGGTTAAATAAAACCACTTCTCATCTATGTGAACAATATTATCATTGGCTTGAACTTAAATTTCTTCGAAACATGATCATAAGCTAACTGCACTTCAATCTTAACAGTTTGTTTGGAGCTGTCAAACATGGTTTTATTGCATTTGTGTGTGCTCTGATCAGGTTCTTTTTAGCCCATCTACCCACAGTAGACTTAGGAATGCTTATGCTATCAGCTAGTGCCCTAATTCTTCCTCTTTTCTGAAAATTGACTGCAACAATTTGCTCATTATTTACCTCATGTTTGAGTTTTCTTATTCTAGCATGCCTTTTCCCTTTTAAATGTAAACCTTCACCTCTTGTGTTTGCTTCTCTTGCAGATTTTCAGATCCTTGATATGGTGGTTCTTGACACATTGAAGTTTGTTGCAGCTTCATTGATCACCCCCCTTGGTGGCTTGTTGTCCTTCAATTTTTCCAACAAGAATGCAACAATCTCAGCTTTCCTTTCCACTGAAATGTCTGGGTTCTTACCCATTTTGCTTGAAGAATTTGTGTTTTTTGGTTATGTAGAAGTGGAATTGTATTTATAGGAGTAGATTAGGGGGAAATTTGGATTGAATGTAAATTTTCCTTTAATTTTTGGCTCCAAAACTGTAACTTAGCTACAAACCTATACTTATGTAGGGTTGATTTGACTGCATCCCTTTTTTTAATCTTGTCATTAGCATTATTTTATTATTATTTTATTCATTAATTATGTTTTAAATTGTCTTTTAAGTTTGCTCCTTGGTTATAGTGCCATCTCCCTCCGTGCCTGATATAATGGGACGGAGGGAGTAGTAAAAATCATAATTTTCTCAATCACATTATTATCCCAACGTTTAATGAAAAAGTTTGATATTACAGCATATAAGTATATATCTAAACAAGAAATTTATAATGCACAATTCTGAAAAAATATTCGTATCAACTGAAAAAAAATATTTAACACTTTAACAAAAATACTTTTGGAGAATCACAAACTTAATAATGATAAATTATTAAGTATCATTTTGATAGTGTATTAACATATGCATTAATTCAAATACTATACTTAAATATAAAATTCTAACTCATAATTTATTAGATATAAACAAAATATTTAAATCACTTGCATTCTAAAGAATAAAAAAGTAACATGATGTCTCATTCGTTACAAAATAAATATATATTTTAAATTTTATAAATTTCATATTAGTGGCAATCTATTTCAATTCTCAAACAATGATTGAGACTCCACGAGGATGAAGCCATAATTATCAAATACAAATTCCTCGCGTTAAAATTATATCCATCTTTCTAGAAAATAATAATAATAAATTAGGATAAATATACAAATACTCCCAATATCCCACTCTATTAGTCCTATTTAACTTTTTTGTAAGTCTCATTTATTGGTTTCATTACAAGAAAAAAGTAAATTAATCTATATTCATCAATAAAATATTAATTTCTATTATCTATGTGTTATTGATTCTTTTGCCAAAACAAGCAGGACTAATAGTGTGGAACGAAATTAATATCTTATAAATCATTACAGTTTTTTCAAATACTTAGGAGCTTTTCATATTCTAAATCAATGCCAAAATTACCAATTTTATTTTAAATTTATCTCACGAGTGAAAATGTGGCAATAAAAAACTGGCATTTCAATAAATATTTCAAAAGAAACAATTTCAACATTTTAAAAAGCCACAAACATACTCAAAATATCATGGTTTTGTCTTAAATCTTTACTGAAATGTCAGCTTTCACCACTAATTTAAAAATAATTAATATTTAAAACATTTTATAGAAAAACAAAAGGTTGAGTTGGGCTAGGGAAAGTTTTGAGCACATGATAAAGGGATTGACCCACAAGCATGATGGATATGCCCTATTGGTGCTAAGTTTTTTTGGATTGGATTTTTAGCCTTTAGTTTGTCTTAAAATTGAGTTTTCTCAAATGAATTTATTAATTTTAAGCTAAATCAACATCTTTATTCTGCATTTGTGCCGGTAGTTTAATAACTAATAAAGAAAGAAATAACTAATAAGTATAATTTTAATGTCAAATGATAAAAAACACTTTTTTTTTTAAGACAAACTCAATGCACAAAAAATGAAATCACTTTATTTGTATTCAAATAGATCATATATTTGGATTATATTAAACACAGTTAGGTGGAATTTGGAAATTCAAAATTTTTTTTAAATAAAAAACTTTTTTTTTTAGATGAAATGACTAAATAAACTATTTTTGACAGGTATATGGATTTTGATGTGCACCAAATCCAAACAAAATCAAACCATAGAATTCAAATGAGCCCCATCCGATATCGGACACGTGTCCGAATTGTATGGCTGCCGGTTTTGCAAGGCAAGTTTGAAGTTGTAAAAGCTGGTCAAAGGCGGACCGGGAATCTTTGGGTCAAACTAATAATAATTGCATAAAAAACACATCTCATTTAATTATTCCTTTCCATCACTCCTACAAATTGTGTCACAAATAGGGACGGAAATTAATGCAGATCATATTAAGTTTTAATTTATAGTTTATTTATTAAAAGAACCATCCGATTTTAATCCATTTCGCTCAAACATAAATGTGCACATAATATAAGAATGATAAGAATTTAATCTGATTAATAATGTAAGTATTCGATAAGATTCTGATAAGTTAGGATTCACTATTCACTACAAAAAACAATTTATAAAAAGAAATAACTTAGTAATGAAAGCATCATATATGTAATAAACAGATCATTAATTTAAAATTTTCACGGTTTTTTGAGTGTTATATTTAAATAAATATATCTTATTAAATAGAGAGAGGGGTGTTTCGTATCTTTAAAAGGTGGTCCATTCATTTTAATGCATGGGCACACATACAAAGTAAGCAGGAGCGGATTCAGAAAATTTTCTCAATGGGGGTTATAATTTTTTTTTTCGTCTTCACCTTAACTTCAATTTTTTTATATCATATTTTTCCTTATTCTCATCCATTTTTTCTTCTATACGAGGAGGGCTATACCATAAAAAAATCAGATCATGATACTACAAAAATGAAAAAAAAATCGGGTTGAGCCCCCCTAGCCCCGCCCCTGAAAGTAAGTAACTATTTAGAGGTTAAATCACAAACAACTGCACTAACACGATGGTAGTAAGACTATTCACATCAATAATCATAACCCAACTCAACTTTAATATATATATTTCACCTATACAACCCACGACCTAATTCAAACTCTACTTCCATCAACGACTCTGACCTAATATAAATTATATATATCTTTTACTTTAATTTTTCATATATATTATTAATATCAAAATATTTAATAAAATATTTTATATTTAAAATTTATGATTTTAATTAAAAATATTATTGTATACTTTTAATATTACTTAGTTGAATTAATAACAAAACAGAAATTACAATAATTAAAATATAAAATTAAAAGACTAGGAAAGAGAATTTTAGTTTTTATGTGAGAATACATTAATATTAGACTCTATTTATAGAAAAAAAATATATAAATTTTGATTTAATTTATATTTTATTTTAATGAATGATTATGTAGAAAATTATAGATATATAATTAGAATATCCAATTAAATAATACCAAATGACAACATTTTATTGGATAACTCAAAAAATACAAAGGACTGCCCCAATATAATTTATTTCAATTTTTTCTTGTCTTTTTTTTATGACTTTCATCCCAAAGTAAAGAATGGGAGTAGCCTAATCATAAATCTACAATTCAAACATTAACATCGCCGCATAAGCGCCACATCAAAAATTAAAATTCAAAAACTTTTTGAAACCTATTCCTCTAATAATAAATCTACAACATAACACGGCCCCATACAAATTTACTCATAAATATAATATTATTTCTATATCATTTATACATTATATTAAATTATTTTTTATAGCATTGAATTACATACATAATAATTTTTAAATTTTCTAATTTAGAAAATTATGAAAATTTATAAATTAAAACAATACGAATTAATAATAATGCGTATTATAAATGAAAAAGTAAATAAAAATGAATACATGTAATATTCTTGAAAAGGTTAAATGAAGATATAAGCAAGAGTAAAATTTTAAAATGCCCCAATTGGCTATTATGTATCATAAAAATGCCCTTTCGTATGCAAACATTCAAGAAATACCCCAAAGGACATCTTACTGATATTCTCTTACATTTAGGTGTGCTTTTTTCAAAAAAAATTGAAAAAAAATGAATTTTAAATTAAAATTTTAGTTTATTAAATATTTTAAAAAATTTACACATGGTCTTGACCCCAATCATTATGGTGATGACCAAAAAATTAAAAAAATTTAACATTAAAAAATTAAGGTAATGACCATTATTTTATTTTTTTTAACTTCAGGTCGGCACCGTAGTGCCTTTTAAATGGTCCCGACTCAAAAAAAACCTAAATTTTGACTAAAATTCTTTCATTTAGTTATGAGAGTAGGAGAAATATAATATAGTATAGTAACTGATAATATATTTGATAAATTAAAATTATTCATAAATTATTTGTACATTTATTTAAAATGTTATATGAATAAAATGTTTAAAATATTAAACCAATATTCTCTTATTTTGCAATCATGTTTCATTTTCATATACCATGAAAATAATGATAATATTTTTCTAAATCTAAAAATATTACCTAAATTATCATAATTAAAAATTTGGGACAAAGTTGGGAACTCGTTAAAAAACTTGTGATAAATTTAGATGTTTTTCTTATCAAAAATAAATTTTTGCGATTGTTAATATTAAACTCAAGTGAATTATTAATGCAAGATCAAATTTGTGTGATTTTGACTATAATTTATTCTATAATTTTTTACTATAAACAATTATTAAAAAATATTTTAACAATATACCTGATTTGATCTTACTATTTAATTCCCTCATAAAAGATATAACAAGAGTGATAGTGTTTAATATGAAAAACACCAAAACTTCAGTTACAAATAAATATTTTTTTTACCTATGATAAAAATAAATAATATTTTATTTAATGTCTCAAAACAACTGTGACTATTAAAAAATATCTAAGAAATATATATTTCTGCCAAATCAATATAAACATGACGTAAATACATAAAAATAATAGATTGTTTTATATAGAAAAATAATAATATAATATGTATGGCTTAAATGCATAATATAGATAATATTTTATCTTATAATTATATTAGCATATGATACAGATAAATAAATATTAGATATATCTTGAATGATACTAAAGTATATATATAAAAATATAATTTTATTAATTTTATTTTGATATTATTAAATAAATATTATATTTAAAAATATAATATTTAAATATATTTTGGTGCAAGTCGGGATCGTCCCTACCATATTTTTAATGAACTTTTTTTTTAATTATTGAAGGTTAGGACCTAATCAATTCTCCTCATTTATCTTCATTAATTTTCTATTTTTTAATGTTGAAATGTATTTAAATATTAAATATGGTCTTGACCAATATTATTAAATATTATTTTATTTAAAAATTAAATAATAAAAAATAGGTAAGAACCATTATAAAAATTGAGGTAGGCACCGTTCCATGGTAATGACCAAATTGGTAGGCACCATTAAATACTATAATCCATTAATATTTAATTTTTTATTTTAAATAATAATATGAACATCATTACGTAAATAATTGTCTGATTTGATTGTTAATAAAAAAAATTGTGAAAAAATGTGTTTTAGGGCATTTTCTTGAAGATGTTTATAAAAGAGGACATTTTCATTACATATTGGATAAAAAAAGTATTTTCATATATTAACAATATAAGCAATGTGCTAATAATAAAATCTAAGAAATAAAAATAATAAATAAAAGTAAAATTTTGCTGCAGCAATATGAAAAATATTTATAAAAAAAGGGCCAAAAAGGGTGTGGGATCCACCTAAAGTTGTAGAAACCAGCTTTGAGATTTAGAACCTAGGTTTAAAATGTTACAAATGTTGGGTTCATTCTAGTGGTATGAATCTACATTTAAGCCTATAAAAAGTCACTATTACAAGCACCTTAGGGTGCCCGTAATCATAAACCTATAGTTTTACTTTAACAGTGACATATTAGTACCACATCAAAATTTAAAATATAACAACTTTTTTAAACCTATTACTCTCATATACATAATATTATTTATTTATACACATATATTTATGCATACATATATATTTATAATTACCATATAAATAAAATTACTAAAAATTTATAATATTATAAATTTATTAAATCAGTTTTTAATAATTATAGCTTTGAATTCACCCACATAAATATTGATAGAGATCCCGATGGGCTGAAATTAGAGGATTAATTGAAGATCAATTTCCGAATTTTAGTTTTGAATTAATATGATTTTTAAATTTTAGTATTTACTTTATTTAACTTTTGGTTTTTTTAAGTCTTTGATTTTCAAAAATTAATATTTAGAGTCTAGTCTTGGTCAAAGATATTGAGATATACTTGTTGTATATTTTAATAGATTCGATATGCTTTTTAGATTTGATTTCCTTATTAGATTATGGTTTTTGGGTCCCCTATATATAGGTCTTGTATTAGATAATTTTATTCGGTTTTTGATTTAATAAAATTTGTGAGATTATATCCCCAATTATATTGAAGACTCACGAATTCGAGGGGCTCTAGGGTTCGAAATTTATTGACTTATCAAACGGAATTCTGCAGCCGTTTGTGGCGTCTTTGCTTTATCCTTCATCGTAGCCGAGTTGCTTTTTGAGTCGTAGGGGCTCGTTCGCGTTCTTGCCTACGGTTCTCTGAGGGTCGAGTTCATTGGCGTTGGATTTTCCATCGTATCTGTTTGAGTCGTTCAGCGTGCATTTCCTTGTTTGTTGTTTCTGGGTTGCGATCTAAACCTTTCCGACGAGATCGTATTAAATATATATATAATAATACTGTTACATATCTATAAATATTTCAATTTTTAAATTAAATATAGAAAGTTACATAATAATGGAATATTATAAAAGAGAACAATAATATTAAATTAAAAAATGTCTAATTTTGAAAATAATCAATTAAAACAAAAATGAAATTATTGGGTTGATAATATAAGAAAAATAAAAGTGAAAAAGAAAAACAATGAATGTAAATAAAATTTGACATAAAAATATTTCGAAAAAAGTCAAAGAAAATGGTGGGGCTCACAAAAATTTCTTGAACCCAACTCCTTGTTTTAGAAGCCTGGTTTATGAGTTGGCAAGAGTTAGGTTTATTGTAATGGTTTGACCCAAGTTTTAACCTCAAAAATCTACCATCAACCACTCTTAAGGTCTCTCGTCATTCTAGTTGGGCTGAATCTAATATTATTCTTCTCAAAATCATATAATAATGTACGTAGCAAAAAAAATATGGGTTACACTTCAAATCTTATAATTGACTGTATTTGATCAGTTTTGGTTATCAAAACTGGTTAGTTGCAGTCAAATCTTTATTTAGGTGATTTCATTGAGTATACATGAGCAACAATTTAGCAAGTTGTTGGGGTTTCAAAACAATAACATGAATCAAGGCAAAGTAGAAAATAGACACAAGGATTTATAATGGTTTGGAGCCAAAGTAGGAGATGGAGATTTAGCCGTTTGAAACAAATTCAATTCAACCAATGGGATGTTCTGAGGCATCTTACTCTTCGCGTTGTAGTACAACACGGAGCACTGCGGTAGGTAGACTTTTCTACCATGTGTTAGAACGACTCTTTCACAGTCTTAATAATCCAAGTTGGTAAGAAACTTGCTCTTTTGACTTTGAGTGATGCAGACTTGTAGAATCCACCATCTTCAAGTTAGCTCCTTAAAAACTTAGGACTAACACGTTTTTTTTGTCTCTTTGGATGTTTGGTCTCGCCAGTTTCCTCTTCTCCACTCAGGAATTTGGTTGTTTATCTTTGCTGCTCGCAACTTGTCAGACACTTCATTAAAGTAGTCACCTCTGGCTTCGAGACTCAAATTTGTGAGATGTCTAACTTCTAATACAACTCAATAATCCTATAAGTTTCGGTTGATTGAGAGAGGGAGAGAGAATGTTACTACTTCTTATTCTTCTTCTTTTATCTCACTCATTCTTTTAGATTCAACTTCTTTTTTTTAGAAGTATTTATATCCACAATATTTGAATACTTTTCATTGTAGAAGAAGGAGAAATGACTCCTTGCTTTTTGCAGGTTAGCATTGTTGTACGAAGGGAGTACCCTCCATTATCTTTCTGTTATTCCAAACATAAGTTTCATTGATGTTAAGTACACCTTTGAGTCTTTGATATTCATATTTAGCCCCAGTCAACATTGATCTTGTTCATAACTTCATCAATCTTTAATTGAGTTTAATCTTTCTTCTCAACTCATTTGTATCTGTGTTTGGCTGACCGGACTTTATTAGAACAATTGAACTTAAAAATTACATGAAAAAGATTTATTCAACCTTATACAGTTCTATATAACATTTTTATTGAGTGGATAACATTTCATTGAAGCATCCAAAATATCCAATATTTTGTATGCGAAAATTTTGCTTTTAAACATATATGTATAGTCTTTATTAAATTGAATATTCGATGTACGAGGACGAGTGCCTTATATTTTCATGAGAACTCCTCTATATATTAATTATGCAGCGCAGGAGATGGGAGATTTTATCACATTCCATTTGATCTCAGATATAGAATTTCTAGAGAAAGAAATTCGCAGAGCTCAAATAAATTAACAGCTTTTCTCTGTTGTGGATATGCTTCACACAAATATAATAATTATGGTGCACAAATTTAGAGAAAGATACGTATAATGCTAGTGAATAAAACATAATTAACAAACTAATGTATCCAAAACAATAATATAAAAATAATAGGTTGAGTGGAAACGATCTGCAATTTAAAAAAAAGAAAAGAATTAAAAAACATAAAAATATGAAAGCTGCATATAATTTCAACCAAAAGATAATTATTAAACAAATATTACTCCATCTTCTATATTTGAATCCGATTATTGTGCGAAATGTTGAAATGTGAGAACTGAATACAAGTGCAGAACGGAACAAGAAACAGTCTTGCGGAAATGAAAATAATACAGAAAATGACAAAAGAAACTTAACAGCCGAGTCGAGAGAATCTCTTCCCGCAAGACAATTACGCCACCGTAGTGCTCGGGTTTAGCGGATTGTCCCCAAAGGTAAAATGACTTCGTCTCGGTCGAGGCAGCACCGCAATCGACAGAGCTCCGACGAACTGGACAGGAGCAGGGCAGAGTTGGCAGAAATCAGGTGAAATGCAACAAGAGAGCTCAGGTGAAATGCAACAAAACTATTTTCGGAAGTGATCCTGTATGCTCCTGAGGATGCCTATTTATAGGCAGTCCACACCTGAGGGAGCGTGTCGGACATTCAAGGCACGACGGCGGTTACGCCTCGGCAATCATGACACGGCGGCAGTTACGACGCGTACGTCTCGGGAACGTGCTGTTTGAATTATAGCACGTTTTGTAACCCCCGCAGACACGTCAATGCGCACGTGTGCTGACTCGACAGCCACGTCGCAGGCCACGTGTGCATCTATGTTGACTGGACCTGACCCAGTCACTTGACCCGTTCCGATGAGCCCATCAGGCTCGTTTCTGTTGACCAAAAAGATAAGGTCGTAACGGGCCAAGGCCCAAAGACCAATTGCCAAGAACCAAGAACCAAGAACCAAGAACCGGGGCTCGGGTCACGGGTCACGGGCGCGGGCTCGGGCTCGGCCTGCGGCCTCGCAGAGGCCGAAGGCCGAGGCGAGGTGAGGCGGGCGGCGGCGGCGGCGCGCGTGGGCACACGGCGGGCACGTTGTACAACGTCCCTAGCACACTCAGTTATTACACCATATCAGTGTAACTGTATTTAAACCTGTTAAGACAAGGTTAAATTCCCAATGTGGGATGTCTTAATTATTACATGTCTTGTCTTAATTAATCATGTAATAATGACGCCACGTGTCAATTTCGCGGATCAATTTCTCACTCACCGAAACACGGATTTGAGAAAATAAATATACCACGACTATCTACTCACAACGTAGATCGATTCTGTAATATTTAATTTTCACAAAATTAAATATTTATTTCCGGAATATTTATTTAAATATCTCCGTTTCCAACAATCCCCCCATGAGTGGAAATGCCCAATGCATGTAATGCAGAGCCAAATCCGTCCTCGAGAAACGTTAATGCACACAAAGAGGTAGCTTGTGGCTTTGAACCTTTCATCTTCAACATCATCGGATACATTGGTGGCTTAGTGGTAAACACCTTGAACTAACCCTCTGTCGTGTGTACCGAGACAACGACATTGAAACACCAACGTTTCAAAACTCCATCCGTTCTCACGTTTGTTTCTATTACGGGCCATGGAAAACCCCTTTGGATTCATAAGCGTTCATTTGAAGCGGCCCTCACTTCCACTTATATAGGTGACTTCCTATTTGAGAGTGTCCTGCCGTACTCAACCACTGCGTGGTTTTCAGGAATCATTAAAAGTCGATTGACTTAACCTATACCACATGCAGGCTTAAAACACCTAGGTTTGCTCACTTAGGGAAGGGAAGAATTAGATGTTTGCACTCGAACTTATACAGCTTAGTTTTCCCATTGAACCTAGTTCTTGGGATCTCCAATCACCTAGGTTGGGTGTCCACTATACTCGTTCTAGATTGTGGATTTTAATCCCATTCCCTCTAGCAATTTGTACATTTGATCTCGGTTTATCCCTTTGGTTAGCGGATCCGCCAGGTTATCTATTGACTTCACATATTCAATAGATATAACCCCATTCGAGATCAATTGCCTAACAGTATTATGTCGACGACGAATATGTCTCGACTCACCGTTATACATGTTGTTCAGTGCCCGACCAATAGCTGCTTGGCTGTCGCAGTGAATCATCACCGAGGGCACTGGTTTGCTCCAACAAGGAATATCTTCAAGGAAGTGACGAAGCCATTCTGCTTCTTCACCAGCTTTATCTAAAGCTATGAACTCAGATTCCATTGTTGAGCGGGCTATACACGTCTGCTTCGTAGATTTCCACGAGACTGCCCCCCCACCAACCGTAAACACATATCCACTCGTGGAATGTGAATCATTGGTGTCAGAGATCCAATTGGCATCACAGTACCCTTCAAGTACAGGTGGAAATCTAGTGTAGTGTAGCCCTAAGTTAAGAGTATACTTCAAGTATCTCAAAACTCTCACAAGAGCTTTCCAATGTTCTTTACTTGGATTGCTCGTGTATCTACTCAGTTTGTTCACCGAGTAAGCAAGATCTGGTCGAGTACAGTTAGTCAGATACATCAGACTACCAATGACCTTTGCATACTCCTCTTGAGCTACAGGGTCACCTCGATTCTTACTAAGATGAACATTGAGTTCCAGAGGTGTCTTTGCTAGTGAACTATCATAAGCATTGAATTTTCTGAGCACCTTCTCGACATAGTGAGATTGTGACAGAACAATTCCATCAGATCTTCTCATGATTTTGATCCCGAGGATCACATCAGCTACACCCATGTCTTTCATGTCGAAGTTTCGCTTCAACATTCTTTTAGTATCAACGATTACTTGTTGACTATTTCCCATAATCAACATGTCATCTACATAAAGGCAAACTATAACAAAGGAGTTAGAGGTACCTTTATAGTAGACACATTTATCACACTCGTTGTACTTAATCCCATTTTCCAACATTGCGTTGTCAAATCTTATGTGCCACTGCTTAGGCGCTTGTTTTAGACCGTACAAGGATCTTATCAATTTACATACCTTCTTTTCTTGACCGGGTACTACGAACCCGTCAGGTTGATCCATGTAGATTTCTTCCTCTAATTCACCGTTCAAGAAAGCAGTTTTCACATCCATTTGGTGAATCTCTAGATTGTACAACGCAGCAATCGCGAGAAGCACTCTAATGGACGTGATCCGAGTTACAGGTGAATAGGTGTCGAAGAAATCATCTCCCTCTCTTTGTCGAAAGCCTTTTGCCACAAGGCGGGCTTTGTACTTATCGACAGAGCCATCGGCTTTGTACTTCCTTTTTAGGATCCACTTGCATCCTAAGGGCTTGCAACCTTTCGGGAGATCAGTCAGAATCCATGTATGATTATGCATTATAGATTCAATCTCACCGTTGATCGCTTCTTGCCAGAGAGAAGCGTCTGGTCATGCTAGTGCTCCCTTAATAGTTTTCGGTTCGTCATCCAACATATAAGTAATGAAGTCGGGACCAAAACTTTTAGCAGTCCTAGCTCTTTGATTACGTCTCGGTTCTTCCTCAATAGGATCAGAACTAGTAGCCTCCTCGTGTGTTCTCTTTCGAGAAACTTGAGGTTCATCCTCTTTCCTCTTGTTCGGATAGACATTTTCAAAGAATATTGCATTCCTTGATTCTATCGTCGTTCCTACAGTCACATTTGGGTTCTCCGACTTGTGCACTAGGAAACGATAAGCTGCACTGTTAAGTGCATAGCCAATGAAGATGCAATCAATTGTCTTAGGACCGATTGCAACTTGTTTGGGCGGAGGCACTTCAACCTTCGCTAAACAACCCCAAACTTTGAGGTATTTGTAGGAAGGTTTTCTACCTTTCCACATCTCATATGGGGTAACATCTTTTCCTTTGAGAGGAATCTTGTTCAAGATGTAATTGGCTGTTAAGACAGCTTCACCCCACATATTTTCGGGTAAACCCGAACTGATCAATAGAGCATTCATCATCTCTTTTAAAGTTCGATTCTTTCTCTCGGCAACACCATTTGATTGAGGTGAGTACGGAGCAGTCGTTTGATGAATTATGCCTGAAGCAGCACAAAGTTCTTCAAACGGAGCGACATACTCTCCACCTCGATCGCTTCGAATCATCTTGATTCGAGTGCTCAATTGATTCTCTGCTTCCATTTTGTAATTTTTGAAAGCTTCTATCGCTTCATCTTTACTTCGAAGTAAATAAAGATAGCAATATCTTGTGCAATCATCAATAAAAGTTATAAAGAACTTCTTTCCACCTCTAGTTTGCACAAACTTTAAATCACACAAATCGGTGTGAATTAATTCTAGAGGCTTAGTGCTCCTTTCGACTGATTGAAATGGTAACTTCGCCATTTTCGCTTCAACACAAACTTCACATTTTGTTTGTTTAAAATCAGTCACTCTCAACAAGTTAAGATTCATCAATCTTTTTATAGCATTTAGATTTACATGTCCTAATCTAATATGCCACAAATCAGAGCACTCAATCAAGTAAGCGGAAGAAGATTCACTTTTATTGATAACTTTTTCGGCTTGGCGCCGTGCCATTACATTCATTTTGAAAAGTCCATTAGCAAGGTAACCCCGGCCAAGGAACTTTCCAAACTTGGACAAAATAAACTTTTCAGACTCAAAAACAAGTTTAAAACCATTGTTTACAAGAAGTGAGCCTGACACTAGATTCTTCCGGATGTCCGGGACATGCAACAAATCCTTCAAGGTGAGGTCATTTCCGCTTGTGAGCCTTAGGACCACATTCCCAACTCCAGCCACATCAGACGAGGCTTGGTTGCCCATGTGCAGTTTCCTTCCTTCAACAGCTTTGTAGGAAGCGAAGACATTTCTCTCGGATGCTACGTGACAAGTTGCACCCGTATCCACAAACCACTCCCTCGGGTTGTCCACATGGTTGACTTCAGACACAACTGCACACAAATCGTCTTCCCAATCATTATCAGGTTCGACGTTGAAGTTGTGTATCTTTCCTTTGCCCCTGCCATTTGCTTTGGGCTTCTTGCACTGATTAGCCATGTGGCCAGGTTTGCCACTGTAACGCCCCCATCTGACCTTCCGATATGGAGCCGCGTTACATTG
>JAPKLW010006452.1:0-17344 GCA_026898455.1 Plectranthus barbatus | reverse complement strand
CTTGATTCCGAATCAAACGTAGGATTTGCTTGACTTTGATGAGGAACGTGTTGAAGATGACGAAGAACGCCTTCATATCTTCAAAGAAATGCCTTGAATCTTGGAGAGAATTCTTCAAGTCTTGAGCTCTTCAATTTGCCTTCTTCACTTCACTTCACTTCACTTATCATTTTTCTTCAATTGATGCCTTGTATTTATAGGCAAGACATGAGAATCTAAGGCTTAGGTGGCGCGATCTCATTCGTCCATTGAGTTGTGATCACACGCTTCTCATGTTTGGTGAGCTTGACATGTGTTGGCTTTTAATTGGAAAATTATTTTTATATATTAAATATCCCTTTTTATTTATTTAATTTAGGAATTCTATTTAAATAAATCCCTAAAATATAAATAAATTGGTATTTAATATTTTAAATCCACGTGGCACGTTTTAATTGGCCGTGAATTTTTGTGTGTCTACACCTACGTCCACGGAGGGTTAAAAGAGTGTATTATTGATCACATAGTTTGGAAGTACATAATACAAGATCTCTCAGCTATCTTTCTCTCTCACAGAAGCATGGACCAGAACAAAACCCTAAATCTCAGGAAGAAGATGAGCTGAGCTGATATTCCTTTTAATCTGTTGTGTAATAGTTTAACTACCACGATGACCAATCAAAAAATTCCACCTCACTCGCACGAGCTTCCTTTCTCAAGCTAAATAAGTTGTGTGACTCTTTAAGTATGAAGTGCGACTTTGTTCACACTTAACCAAATTCTTCTTACTTCGACACTTAAACAATTTCAAGCTTCTTCAACTCAACATCTCATGCATGTATCCATACTTCAGCCTTCACAAATCACAGTAAAAAAATCCACAGATAGCTCCTTTTATTTATAAAGCGTAAGAAAAAAAAAGGCTGAAAATAAAAAAATAATATAAAATAAATTAATAACCCTTGTATACATTAAATCTTGATTAGACTAAACTAATCATATTACTCATGTCCTAAATTCAATACAAAAGGATAATATAGAAATTGTAATTCAATTGAGAATCTCAATATGCTAACCAACTAATTGATTGATATGTCGTAGATATTTTAATAGCTGAATAAAAATATAATTTAAAATATTTTAAATAGTAAGAAATGTATTCTTTGTTTCTATCTTATTCCATATTATGTGACTGTATGATCACATCTCTTCTTTGTATCTTAGCGAACATGTTGTGTTGCTTTAATAACTCAAGCCACATTATATTTGTCTTAATAGGATGGCCCCTCATGCCTAATTTCACGATCTACTTTAGCTTCATCATGTCACATCTATTAATTTCTTGTATCAGCTAAATTTCTTGATATATCCTTATCAAACAAAATATTTCAGGTATAAGAATAGAAGATCCAATTCCGAAATTTCTATTTAAAAAGAAAAAAATATAAACGTTTTTTGCTGTTTAAAATTAGACTGATATGAAAAAGAAACTTTCTTTCAAGAAAGATGATGCCATTCATTTGTCCTTCTCATATTTATCAAACTTATTAAATTGGCATAATTTTGAGTTTTTTAACAATTGAATGTGAACCAAAGAAAATGGGACCAAAATCTAGTGCTTATCCAATTCATTCCACCAACATTTTATACAATATATTTTTTTCCCCCAAATTTTCAATTTCTTGTAACCCATCTTTAAATGTGGGGCTAAAATTCCCATTGAGACCACTAGTAGCTCCCCAACTGACAATGCACCAACGTATTAGACCGGCTTTCCACCTCCGGCTCGGTTTGGTCACTACAAGCTCCTTTCTTCCTCCGTTTTGGCGAGCCGCTATCCGAACCGGATGTCGTCACCGTAGACACGGCGGAATACTCCGGCTCGAGCGACCTACGCTTGGCCGTCACCCTGACCGGCTCCGGTTCATTCGAGCCGATTTTGTTGGGAAAGTTCAGCAGCGCCTTGGAGCCTCGCATTCGGTAGGCCGCTCTATCGTAAGCCAGAGCCGCCTCCTCAGCCGTCTCGTAGGTCCCTAGCCACACCCTCGCGCCGTTTTTCGCCGGGTCTCTAATCTCCGCCGCAAACTTGCCCCATGGTCTCTGCCTCACTCCTCTAAAATGCCTCCCTTTCGGCGGAGCCGTCCTCACCGACGACGGTGGCCCCATCGGCGTATCAGCGGCGAGGTAGTCAGCTCGCGAAGTGGCGCAGCTCGTTGTCGTCAGCCCGACATCGAACCTGGGCTGGGCTTCGACTTCGGTGAACGGCGTCCATCCATCGTTAACGGCGTCACGGAGCAAACCGTAGATGACCATATCTTCCGCGTCGTTAACTTTGAACGGCAAGTCACCCCATGTTTCTGATAGGTAAGGCATCGCCACCGCGCCGAGATTCGCGCTCCGGCAATACATCGTCGGAAAATCCACCGGCGTTAACTCTTTGAGAAGCGGCTGGTGCATTAGATTCAGTTAATTTAAATGGGACTCAAGAATCTTGAATTGTACTTGAGAATTCTAATTCTTTAAGCAGATTTTTTTGCCACAGAAACAAAGAAAGCGTATATATATATAGAGGGTAGAGAGAGAGAGGGGGAGGGAGGGAGAGAGGAAGGTGCATGAACGGTAGATGATATGTGATGGCTGGTGGTGTGAGTTTGGTTTCTGCGAAACAACCATTAAAAAGTAAAAAAGTGCAAGTGGGAAGAGCAAGTTGATGTGTTTCCATTGATTCATGTGTGGAAAATCAAATCACGTGTTTGGAAACTATGCTCGGAGTAGGAGGATCGATACATCATTCATTTTCATATATTAATATCCAACTCACAATCACACATCAACCGTCGAGATTTAAACGAAAAAGTTTTAAATCAATTAAAGATTGTCCCATTCTCCATTAAAAAATTTGAGGTTGCCAATCAATTGTTTCTTCTAGTTTTCTTCCACATCGTTTTGATTCCCACAGTTTATCTAATGAAATATAATATAATTAACACCACCAAAGTTTTGCATATATCAAAATGGATACTTCAGCTATAATTACCATATATATTTTTTTATAATTAGCCTTGGACATGCCGTACAACAAAATAGGGAGGAATAAGGGAAGAAATAAAGGGTGACTTCGTTTAAATTAATAATGGTCCATAGGAAAGAATTTATCTCTCTTAAAATGGAGAAACATTTTCGCATAAAAAAATAATAACCCATTACGATTGTAAGTCACCAAAGGTACAACTCATCATAAAAATAGATCAAAAAACAGTACATCATATTACAGCAAGTCCTAGGTAGGAATAAAATGCATGTTTCATATGATGAGGGTCGGCTAGAAATAAATTGGATGTGTCTCACAAGGAATTGGAAAAATAGAGGATGTATATCAAAACACCACATAAAAAACGAGCAATTTTGGTTATTATTGTTGGTCCCGGATATCAGGGTATACTTTGGCAGCGGAAAATACGTAAGTTCGTTTCTTGCACTCTGCTGGTTACACAGCTGACTGGGACCTTGTCAGCTGGTAAGTCAACTGGCAACTGAGTATTCAGCTGACTGGCAACTGGCTGGTCAGCTGATGACTCAGGACTTAGAAAATTTTAGAGTCGAGTTTGCACAGTTATAAACTGGTTTCAGTTATACTCCAGCACTTGGGTGCTGGGTTTTAAATCAGTATGAAAATGCAGAAAGCTGATAAAAGACAAAGGATTTTATAGTGGTTCGATCAACTGATCTACGTCCACTCTCCAGTCGATGCACTGGAAATTCACTAAGAGCAATCAGGTACAAAGTATCCTACGATCTATTTCCTGCTGGTAGATGCCCCGTCTACCAGTTCACTGGATCAACAGCTCCCGGTCCTTGTCCTTCTTCAGCTCTCGTCAGATGGATGGAGTGCGAGCACGTCACTTCAACCTCCTCCTCTGACTTGTTGGGTGTTGAGTTCTCCCAAGAACTTGACTCTTGCTGGCGGCAAAACTGCCCGTAATAACTCTGGAGCTGGCTGGCTCAAGAGCTGCTATGTTCTTCCTCGGAATGAGAAAGAACACCAAATGAGATCAATAACTCACAAGCTAGAAGCTTGGAGTCTCGTGTTTGAATAAATCAACACACGGATAAGCTTTAAGAAAAGCCTCGAACGATTTGCTTGCTTGCAATAAAGTTTATGACTTTCGGTAGTTGAGCGTTCGGAGAAGAGTGTTGAATGCTGTTGGATCTCACGTATTTATAGACGTGAGATTCAGATTCAAATACTAGCCGTTGCACACATCCGGAATGGTCTCTGTCCTCGCATGTCCTTCTGCAGGCGGCAGGTAGGAATTTCCGGAAAGCGCCATATCTTTGACCGCTTTATCTGACACAGATCTCTTTGAGTCAGAACGGCACTATTCGTCAGTACGAGGAATCGGAACTGGTAGTCTTGAACTGATAGACTTTAAGGCATCCTCCTTAAAGTTATACACTGTCAGTTACTTCCTCAGACGAATCTTCTTTTTGTCTCTAAGTCTTCGGGAGAGCGAATCTTCAATTCTGCTGATAACCTCCGACTGGTAGATCATACTGGTGATCTTTGTGCTGGCAGTCTCTGCTGGTGACTTTCCTTAGCACAATCAAGGTCTACCAATTCGTCTGATGTTATCTCTTGGAATCTCCCGTGACTGGTGGCTTCACCGCTGATGAATAGTGTCAGCCAGAACACATATTCTGCTGGTAGATCTGTCAGCCTCCTGCTGATGAAATCTTCCCACTGGTGAACAGTAGCCAGTCGATAGCTCAACTCTATGCTGATGAACAGTGTCAGCATGAGTCTTCGTCAGCCGCTTGCTGGTGAGACTTCTCTCAACTGGTAAGCACATCTCATGCTGGTGAACAGTAGCCAGCATGAGTCTTGATCAGCTGCGACTTACAACTCAAAATACCTATACAGGACTTTACATTTGAGACTAGAGCTATTCTAGAGACAAACTGACGCTGGTAGGACTTAGGATTTGATCCACCAAAACACCAAAACTAGAATCTGAACAAGTAGCTACTGGGGAAGGGAAACTTAGCCAAATTTCCCAACAATTATTATCTTCTTCATTGGCTTGATAAACAGTTAGATTCTCAAACTAATGGCAGAATCTAACGGTATTATCTTTTTTATTTAAAATTTATATTAATTAAAACGCGCACACCTTATATATATCCATGGAAACTCGAACCCATAATTTATGATCACTTTCACCACTGTACCCCGAACAAGGAACTTCTACATCATTTTTAAGTTATTAAAGGAATCAGATAGATGATCAATGTCGATATCTCTTATTAGAATAAGATTGTGTGATGTAGTAGTGATGATATATTTTTCCACTCTACATCCTTTTTGATAATTCTCCATAGTTTATTAAGTCGTGAAATGTAGGGACATGATGCAAAAGCAAATTTGTGTGCTGAGGATTTTATCTCTCATATAAATCAAAATGCATGTCATGGATTAACTAATCTATGTGTATTGATATTGATACTAGCTATGATATGAATAAGAATATGCCTAGTGGGGAAGTGAAACTAACTGCAATCTGAGTCCTTATCGTTTCAAATCTACAACAATAATTTTGAAAAACTTCTTTTGAATTGGAAATGAGAAATAGACTATTTCTTTAGGAAATGACATACAACCTCTCGGACTTGAAATGAGATACTATAGCACAAATCATGATTGTAAAAATTGGGCTAAACGGTTCCTATCTAATCCAAAAATTAGTTAATTGACTCTGAATTCCAATAGATGGTTTTGAATTGTTCGGCACATAGGCAAATTAGGCTGCGCCTAGACTGGCGATTACTCAGGCAAGGAGGCCAGCTAGGCGCCACCCTAGTCGGCTCAGGCATGATTTTTTTATATTTTTCAAAAAAATAATTATAATTTTTATTATTTATTTTTTAATATTTATATATTTAAAATACAAAAAGTAATAAATTAATTTATTGATTAATTATTGCATAAAAATCGAATAAACCAGCCTAAATTGTCTAGGCACTAGGTCTTTGAGACGTCTAACTAGGGTAAAATAAATTTTACAACTTGACACAAATCTAATCCTTTCAATCGGATGCTCTTCAACCTTCAATGTAAACCGAAACTCCCACTCCAAGTTTTTGTATATAAAATCGAGTCTGGGAGCACCGGTTGCTTCTATTAGTTTGAGTTTTTTTCATACATAATAAGTTAATTATGTTTATCTATCCTCAATTTTAATAACTTGTAAAATTCTATCCCACATTTTTATATTTATGGAATTTTATTTTATCTTATATTTTATTATATAATTTCAATCCAACACACTTTAACATCATCCATTTTTGCCATTCACTAGTTAAGTGCCACATCAGCTATGCCATATCATTAGGGGTGTAAATGAGCCGAGCTACTCGTGAGCTACTCGGATATCGACTCGAGAAAAGTTCGTTCGAAATTCGATCGTTTAATAAACGAACCGAGCTCGAGCCTCGAACCGAGCTCGTTAACGTTAACGAACCGAGTTCGAGCTTGGATGTACTCGGTTCGCCAAGCTCGCTGTAACGCCCCCAACTGACCTTCCCAATTTGGGGCCACGTTACATTGATGTTTCAGGTTTTGTCTAACACATTTCCCAATTTATAAAGCGGAAGACTTCATTTTAAATGAAAAGATAAATAAACAGTTGAAATATGTACTTCGAGTCAGTTCCACAAAACAAGTTTAAATGTTTTCAATTCAAAAGTGGGAAGGGTGAAATCAGAGAGCGGTGCAGCAGTGTGTGTAGCGTGATGGTGACATGTATATGAAGATACATGTCACAGGATCTTTTATCTTCTCAAACTGCATCAGTTCACCAGCTTACACCCCGCAACTCCCATCCTTGCTGCTTAACCTGCACGTTTTAGAAATAACGCGAGGGGCTGAGTACTTTCGTACCTGTTGTTGTGCTAGTAGCTATGGAATTTATACGCAAGTGCACGTATGTCAAACAAGTAATTCAGATCTAAGTCCAGATATCTTACCCAAGGGAGTGAAAGTGAATCGTGCACATTATATTGTTTGTAAAATAAAGGCATTTTGTGATTTCTCTAAACTAAATAAACAAGAAAGCATATAAAATTAAACCAAACAGTGCTAAAGCAATTAATATTAACTCTTCCCACAATATAATCATAAACGAGCAAATATGGTGTTAAAATCAATAAGGATAAAAACACTCGGGTTATTAACTTTTGTTTATCTTTTCTCCTATTCGCTGCAGCATCGTTCAGACATCAACTCTGGCTCTTGCAACCACTCTCCTTTCTGCCTAGCCTATCATCATAGTACTAGATCTATGTTTTTGTGCTAACCTCCATATGTCTATGGTAAGTTTTGCCTTCAAACAATCTATTTAAGAACAGGGGTTTGCGCAAGCCTTAGATTCTATGTATGTCTACACTAGAAATCTAGATTGATTTCAATTCCCTCGTCCTAGATCTCCTCTCGGTCTCACTAGGCGAGATCTCTACCTGCCACTGTTGTGTTTAGATAGACAAACAAACCAAAATTGAAATCAAACACCAGATTTAATGTAAGAACAGCTCAACATATATTCGAAAAGATAAACTAGTCAACAACCCGAGTTTAAAATGTTTAGCTCATGCTTACAAAAGATAGAAAACAAGTAACATTCAAGTTCATGTCTACGAACATCATCCACGTAAAATATATCAAACAAGTTTTGCAAAGAAAGATAAACTGTTCGGGATTTTCGCAGCTGCCACTTCTGCTTCTCACGAACACCTCGTTCTCCTTGCTCTCCAAAAACCTATGTCGATCCTCCCTTCTCTGTGATGTTCTCTTTCCTTCTGAAAAATATCTCCTTTGTCTCCCCTGAACCTCATCCAGGCCTTACACGTGGCTCCTCAATCTGCTTCCCAATTCTGACGGCTCTCCTGGGCGACACGTGTTCTGCTTTTGGGACAAGATCTGAAAAGTTCTGAAATCCTGTCTGCTGTGGTCCCAGATGATCTTCATTGGAATTTTGGCCATGATACTCATATGCTGCGACATCATATCAATCTTTCTTGCTTCTGTCATGCTCCAGCATAATGAGTCCTGTGATACTATTCAAACAATTCCTTTCGCAAAACTCAGAGTTAACACAATATTACAAAATAAACCCGAATTTCATATACTAACCAAATGACCTATATTATACTATTTATCCTATAAAACAAACCTAATTTAGTATATAATTAACTAGACTAGACACAAAATAATAACTCTTTAAGAGAGTTATCACTCCCCCAAACTTAAGATGTTGCTTGTCCCCAAGCAACAAAGACTCAAACAAAACAAAGGGACTTTAATTTACATATTCTTGTCTTGAAGCTTTCAGTTCACACCAAAGAAATAAAGAAGAAAAATTTCATTCATAACTCCTAAGTAATCAAGCTTCAGCCACCACAATTTAATAAGTTTAATCAAAGCAATTTAAACTAGCCTGACAATCAAAGCTGCAAAACTTTTCAGCAAGATAGCTAAGAAGTGCTACAAGTTTAAACTTAACTTCCATTTCAGCTCTCATGATCATTGATGCCACTGTTTTTGACTACCTTCAAACTTTAGCACATTCTCCACTAATAGAAATTATATCACATCAAGATCAAAAGGTCTTTTTGAGTTTCTAATGTAAGGCTGTGGCTAAGGTAGGAACATTCTGGAAAAAGTGACAAATAGACTTGAGAGGTATGCTATAGGTCTTCCACTGAAGGCGTATTCTTGTATTTACAAGGGAAAGAGCAACGACTATCTTCAGACTCATAATTTTTTTCTAGATGGTTATTCTTTCCATCTAATTTTTCTCCTCTTTTTTTTTTTTTTTAGATACACATGCTACTTACAGGCTGCAGCATGTTTTATTCACAAGAGCTCTCAGGCTTCTACATAGTTGATTTATCATAACTCTATCTTTTATCATGCTCCTAAACACTAAGTGAGAGAACCTAAACAAACTTACCTCTCAAGTCAGGGCGAGTGTATGGGAAAATAGCTCACATCTTTTATGGTCAAAATCAATGAAAAGGCTCAAGGCTCAAATTTAGGTGCAAAGGTGATGATGTACAATGAAAAGAATCTCTGCATGCACAAAGATAAAAAGATTGCCTAAATCATTTCTTCATGTAATACTCATTCAAATTTCGTCTCAAATGGCCTAACATTTTCAGGTAGGTGGCATCTCACATGTTCTTTTCTCAGCACAACTAAAGTACCATTTAAACTAAATCACGTAGCATATCAGGTTTTCAAAAACCAAATAACCACAAACTTTGTTCTTCAAGCTAGTCTATCATCATAAGATTAAACTTGAAAATCTTGGGGGCTGACTCTCAATCACTCAATTATCATTCATGAAATTTCGAGAGAAAGAGATTACTTACACACCCGCATCATTAAGCTCAAGACAAGATAATAGACACACTATCGATACTTCATAACATTCACTTAAACCATCAACTAAACAAACTAAACATCCATTCAAAATAAAAACATCAACTTAAACCAAACAAACTAAAAACAACGGGTTCAAACAATCACCCAACACATCCACACAAACACAAATTAAAAACAGAGTTTTCGTTCAAAAGGGTAGAGTTTAGAATTGACCACAGCCTCAAGTAGGCTTCTTCTTCTTTCCAGCAGCAGACGTTCCTTTTTCAGCTTTCTTGCCTTCCACCTTCTTCACCAACTCTTCAGTCTGAAACTGCATCTCCATCATCATAGTGTGAAGGTCCTCAAATTCCTTCAGGATTTGGGTGCTTTGCTCGGAGATGTCATCCAATTTACCCTGCAAAACCTGCACAGAAGTCTGGTCAGCTGAAGAGGATTCCACTCCTTCTCTTTTCTGGGAGTTCTCATGTCTTTGGCGCAGATACCCAACATTGAAGTGAGTTCTCATAGTCTTGTGCGGCTCTTCATCGTGAAAGGGAACTCCAGCTTTCTTGCACAGTTCAGAAATCAAGGAAGGACAGAAAAGTGGTCCTCGTTCCTTTGAGGCAGAGTAACCAACAACATCAACCAAAAACGGTGCGTAGTTGATCGCTTCACCCTTCAGAATGGCAGCAATCATCAGGATGCGTCCTGACCAATGTTGGTGTTATGAGTAGTCGGACTGATCCTGTTCTTCAAAAACTGCAGCCACAAATTTGCCTCCGAATGCAGGAACTTGGAAAGCACGTATTTGTTATCTTTCGCTTCATCATTCCAATGTGCTCCTGGGAGTCCTACCACCTTCAAGGAGTCATCTAACTGCTTCTTTGTGGGTGCAAGACAGATCTCCATAAACTCATCGGGTTCTGGAGCATGAGTTCCGAATACCTCATGAATAGCTTCAGCATTTAACCTTACTTCTTTTCCTCGGACAATAGCAACAATTTCAGGCCTCTCAGTAGATGGTTGCTCATAGTTTGCATAGAACTCTTTGACTAATGCGATGATAGGAAAAGGCGGTGGTACCACAAAATTTTCCCACCCCTGCTGCTCAATCTGCTTCATCAAATCCGCAGGTAAAACTTTCAAGTTCTTGAATCCTCTTTCGATTAACAGCTGCCTTTCCATGACAAACTTCATCCTTTCCTTGTGCAACTTGGATGAGAACTTTGGAAGATTGTCAATTTCATCTGGAGTCAAAACCTTTCCTTCATCCACCTTTGTTTTCCCTTTCTTGATTTGCTCCTTCTTACTCACCTGCTTCTTTTTCTGAGACTTGCCAGATGTCTCTCCTTCTTTCACTGCCACCACTTTAATCCTCCTTCCTGTCTTAGGATTTCTTGGGATAGGCTCTTGCTTGCTTGTTGGAACTTCTTCTTCCCTCTTTCTCTTGTTAACTTTCTTTGGTGGTTCCTCCTCTTCTTCCTCTGATTTGTCCTCTTCTTCATCAGATTCCTCTTCTTGAGCTTCTGACTTTTCCAACTCTTCTTCTGATTCTTGTTCACCTGACACTTGCTCTTCTGATGCAGCAACATCACTTTCTTCTGAGTTCTGTTCATCCTCAGATTCTGCATTAACTTCCTCACTCTCTTGACTCGCTTCTTCCTCTTGTTCTGTATCTTCACTTTCTTCATTTTTAGAGATTTCCTCCTCGGATTGCTTCTTATCCTCGACCTTCTTTTGTCTCGATTCTCTTGCTGGGGTAACTGCTTTCTTGGGTTGAACTTTTGAAGTTGGCTTCTTTTGCTCTTTCTGGGCTGCACTTGACTCCTTCTTCTTCGTGCTTGAGGTAGATGGGGTAGCCTTCTTACTTCCTGCTGATTTTTCCCTTTCTACTTCAATCAGTCGCAATTGTTCAGTAGCATGAACCAATTTCTTCAGACCTTCTCTCTCCCTTTTTACTTTCTCAGATTGTGTTTCCTTCTTTGCAACAGGTATATCTTCATCGTGCACCTCCACAGGGTTGTCTGCACTTGTCTTAGGAAGTTTTGCATTCCTTCTTGCCATCGTTGCAATTGCAGTTCGACTGGACCTTCGCACTGGCTTTTCCTGTGCTCTCCCTTTCTTTACAGGACTAGGGGTTGGACTTTCTGCTACTGAACCAGGCTTTCTTTTTGCGGGTTGTTTAGTTTTCATCCCGGATATTTCTGTACTCAACCCAAATCAGAAAATAAGCACTAGATATCTTTTCAAACACAATGCACAGATAAATTTCCCAGATTCTAACAAAAACAACCTATCTCTCAACAGTTCATCCAAGCAAGGAAAATACCCTCCCCCAAACTTTATGCTCCAGTAGATAATTCAGAAAGTTTGGTTAACAGACTCAAGAAAAATGGGAGGTTTAGTAAAACATACCACATTTTAGCCCTAAAAATCGACTACCCATCACAATGTAGTGTCCTTAAGCTTCAAACATGGAATTCACAGAAGTTTCACACCAGAATTTACAGAAAAACCAAAATCCCAAACAATTTTCAGAAAGTTCAAACTTGAAAATTACCGTTGGCTGCATGTTTCTCCATGTTCTCTCACTAATCGCAGTTCGCAAAATCAACAAATGAAATAAAAGAGACAGAGTACTTACATTGACTCTTTAACCTCACATACCCTCGACTTTTCCCGTTCAGTTTGTCGCTTTCTTCTTCCAATTACCCAAAGTGGTGAAGTTTTCTTTTTCAGAATTCTCAAATGCAGAAAATATATATATAAAACTAGGAAACCCTTCGACTTCTTGTGAAACGACACATTATAAAATTTAAAATTTAACCACCACAAATAAACCTGCCAAAAAAAAAAAGTGATTCTGCCTCCGATGACATCAGCAGCGACAGTTCCTCAGCGGTTATTTGCCTTCCATGTGTCCCTCTCTGCAAATATTAATTCAAAATCAGCGCATAAAACCATTTTTTTTATAATTAATTTTCCTTAATCTAATACAATAAATTTAAAAATAAACTCTAACCTATATGATTTTACTATATACTACTCTAATGCATAAAAGTTAACTACCTATTATACAGAAATCATGCTATTTACATGCTGTAGCAAACAAAGACAAATACTATTAAACTAATAAAAAGCCAAATTAATAAAATGCAATAAATTAAAGATATTACTCCCTGAACCAATTTTTATGCTATTTTGATGAAATTCTTTCCAATGGTTCAGGGGCTCCGATGCTTAAGGCTCTTCAATGGAAATGGAAGCCTTTTCCCTGTCTATGCTTCCTCCATGATAATGTTTCACCCTAGCTCCGTTTACTTTGAATGTTTCTCCAGTATCCTCATTGTTTAAATCCACTGCTCCATGTGGATACGCTTTGACCACTACAAAGGGTCCTGACCACCGAGATTTCAGCTTCCCTGGGAATAACTTCAGCCTGGAGTTCAACAATAAAACTCTCTGTCCTTCTTCAAATTTCCTCTCAGAAATCCTGCTGTCATGCCATTTCTTGACCTTCTCTTTGTACAACTTGGCATTTTCATATGATTGCAGCCTCAGTTCATCAAGCTCATTCAACTGCAACATCCTCCTTGCACCACTGCATTTTGGATCTAAGTTCATCTTCCTTGTTGACTCCATAAGGTTTCCTCCCAGTAGCCAAATAGTTAGCTATATCAGCATACCATGGGGCTTCCTCTTCACATCTCATCAGCTGCTCATCTGGAAATTTATCATTTACTTGCTCAATCTCTTCTTCTCCATTTAAGTTTTCCAGTCTGGAAAGGTGGTCTGCTACTTGATTTTCAGTCCCTTTCTTGTCTCTGATCTCAATATCAAACTCTTGTAATAGCAATATCCACCTGATTAACCTCGGCTTAGCATCCTTCTTGGCCATTAGATACTTGATTGCTGAATGGTCTGTGTACACAATTACTTTGGACCCCACCAGATATGATCTGAATTTGTCAAAGGCAAACACCACAGCCAACAACTCTTTCTCTGTGGTCGTATAATTTCTCTGAGCCCCATCAAGAGTTCGACTTGCATAGTAAATCACCCTGAATATCTTCTCCTTTCTCTGCCCCAAAGCTACTCCTAGAGCAAAATTGCTGGCATCACACATAAGTTCAAATGGGGAATTCCAGTCTGGTGGTTGCATAACTGGTGCAGAAATCAGAGCAGACTTCAGCTTCAAGAATGCTTCCATACATTGTGGATAAAACTCAAATTTCCTATCTTTCTCTAGCAACTCAGATAGGGGCTTTGCAATTTTTGAAAACTCTCTTATAAATCTTCGGTAAAATCCTGCATGCCCCAGAAAACTCCTAACTGCTCTGACTGAACTTGGTACTGCCATCTTTTCTATCACCTCTATTTTGGCTGGATAAACTTCCATTCCAGCTTTTGATATCTTATGTCCCAAGACTACTCCCTCTTGTACCATAAAACAACATTTTTCCCAATTCAGCACCAATTGTGATTTCTCACATAATTGCAAAACCTTTTCCAAATTCACCAGACACGCTTCAAAATCCTTCCCAAATACTGAGAAGTCATCCATAAAAATCTCCAATCCATTATCTATCATCTCTGAGAAAATAGCAATCATACAACGCTGAAATGTTGCTGGAGCATTGCATAATCCAAAAGGCATCCTCCTAAAAGCAAATGTTCCATAAGGACAAGTAAATGTGGTTAACCCTTGATGTTCTGGAGCTATTGCTATTTGATGATAACCTGAATATCCATCCAAAAAGCAGTAAAACTCTTGTCCAGCTAGCTTATCCAGCATCTGATCTACAAATGGTAAAGGAAAGTGATCCTTCTTTGTTGCATCATTCAACTTTCTATAGTCAATGCAGATTCTCCATCCAGTTACTGTCCTTGTAGTGATCATTTCATTGTTCTCATTCTGAATTACTGTGACTCCACCTTTCTTGGGAACACATTGCACAGGGCTTACCCAAGAATTATCAGAAATGGGAAATATAATCCCTGCATCCAGCCATTTGATCACTTCTTTCTTCACTACTTCCTTCATATTGGGATTTAACCTTCTCTGTGGCTGAATAGAATTCTTACTTCCTTCTTCTATCAAAATTTTATGCATACAGATTGTAGGACTTATCCCCTTGATGTCAGATATAGTCCATCCTATTGCTCGCTTGTGCTTTTTCAACAATTCCTGCAGACTTTGCTCATTTTCTTCCTTCAAATTTGCTACTATGATCACAGGTAATGTATCTGATTCACCCAAGTAAGCATATTTCAAGTGAGCAGGTAGAGGTTTCAGGGTCAACTCTGGAGGTTCCTCCATAGAAGACTTGGTCCCTTTTATTTCTCTAGACAACAAGTCCAGCGGTTCAAATGATTGTCGTACTCCCCCAAACTTTTGCCCTTGCTCTATCCATGCTGCAGCTTCACTGGGTAATTCTTCAGCATCATCTTCCTTCCCAGAATGATTTTTCTCAAAATATTCTTCGATTGCTGACTCCAGTATCTCCACAGAAAAACATTCCTGAGGATCATCATGAACCTTCATGGCATTAAACAAGTTAAAAGTAGCTTGTTCATCTTGTACCCTCATGATCAACTCTCCTTTTTCTACATCAATCAGTGTCCTTCCTGTAGCAAGAAATGGTCTTCCCAGGATAATTGGCACTTCTCTATCTGCTTCATAATCCAAAATAATAAAATCTGCAGGGAAGATAAACTTATCCTCCCTTACAAGCACATCTTCAATCTTCCCTTCAGGATGTACAGTGGATCTATCTGCTAACTGAAGAGAAATGGTGGTAGGCCTAGCTCATCCAATTCCCAATTTTTGAAAAATTGACAGTGGCATCAGATTTACACTTGCCCCTAGGTCACATAAAGCTCTACCCACATCTCGACCTCCAATAGAACAGGGGATAGTGAAACTCCCTGGGTCCTTTAACTTAGCAGGGATCTGTCTCCTCAAAGGTCCACCTACTTCCTCAAACAATGACACCGTTTCAAATTCCTTCAACCTTTTTTTCTTAGACAAAATGTCCTTCAAAAACTTCACATAAGTTGGCATCTGCTCAAGTGCTTCCACCAAGGGTACGTTGATGTGAATTTGTTTGAGCATTTTCAGAAATTTCTTGAATTGTTCCTCTTCTTTTTGCTTCTTAAATCTGGTTGGGTATGGTGGTGGTGGTGCATAATCATATTCCTCCAATCCAGATTTCCTCTTAGCCTTAAGAATATTTCCTTCAGGCATCTCTGCAGGTTTCTCCATAGAATCTTCCTCTGCTCTCAAATCAGAAGATACATCCTCCTTCTCCAGCAGCTTATCTTTTTGCAAGTTTTCTTTAGTTGTTGTAGCTCCTGATGATGATCCTTCTCCTGCTTCCAAATTTTCAGCCCTTCTTTCTTCAAACTGCTTTCCACTTCGAAGTGTGACAACTTTACATTGTTCCTTTCCATTCATTGGATTCTCAGTGTTACTTGGCAAAGCTCCTGGTGGCCTGCTTCTCAATTCATTGGCTAACTGCCCCATTTGCACTTCCAGACTCCTTAAAGAAGATGCTTGGCTTTGAATAAGAGCATCTTGATTTTTCAGCCGCACCTCATTTTGAGTCATGAATTCCTTCATCATTTCCTCCATGGTTTTCTCTTGTTTTGGAGGTGGAGCTTCTAGACTCTGCTGATGATTATAACCTCCTTTGTTATAATGCTGCTCCCTTCCTGCATCATTTTGGTTTCCTTGTCCAGATCAAGAAAAGTTTGGATGATTTCTCCAACCACTGTTGTAAGTGTTTGAATATGGATTGTTAGTCTGATGATAATGACTTTTGTTTCCCACATAGCAAACCGATGTTGGATTTGATGGACATTCCTCAAACTGGTGTGCTCCCCCACAATAAATACAGTCCAAAGGTCCTGAGGGTTCTGCACACATTGGAGTTGTTTTGCTTGGACTGGTATTTTTCTCAATACTTTTCATAGTTGCTCCCAGAGCCTCCATTTGCGCAGTCAGAGCTTTCATTGGATCAACTTCCAGCATTCCTGCTACCTTGGGGGTGGAGATAGCTGCTGCTCTTGAATTTGCCCAAAAATAGTTATTAGCAGCCACTTTGTCCAAAATTTCACAAGCTTCATTGTATGTCTTGTCCAACAATGCTCCTCCAAATGTAGCATCTATCATCATTCTTGAATTACCATTCAGCCCATTGTAGAAAATCTCCATCTGAATACAATAAGGTATTCCATGGTTTGGGCATCTCCTCAGCAATTCCTTGAATCTTTCCCATGCCTCGCTAACAGACTCATCCTCTTGTTTGAATGCCATGATTGCATTCCTGCATCGTGCATTTCTTGTTGGAGGGAAATACTTCAACAAAAAGGTTTCAGTCAGTTTGTTCCAGGTAGGAACAGATCCTGGTGGTAAATTAGTGAGCCAGGTTTTTGCACTGTCCCTTAGAGAGAAAGGGAATAACCGCATTCTCAAGGCCTCAGGTGTAACTCCTTGCAGCTTGAAATTATCACAGATCTCCAGAAAAGATTTCAAATGCAAATGTGGATCTTCTGTAGCTGTCCCCCCAAACTGCCCCAAACTCTGCAGCATTTGAAACATCACAGGTTTCAACTCAAAGTGTTGTGCCTGAACTTCTGGTCTCGCAACCCCTGGATCAAACTCCAAAAACCTTGGTGCTGTATAAGTTCTGATTATCCTATCTCTTTCATCAACTGGAACCTCCAACTCAACTTCTGGCTCAGGGATTCTCTCAGCCATCTTTTTAGCCTTTTGCCTTCTTCTGTTCTTTCTAAAAGTTCTTTCTATCTCTGGATCAAATAAAAATATTTCACCGATTGTTTCCTCACTCATGCACTGTTAGAGTTCCCTACAATTACAGAAAATGATTAGTTTCCTATAACTTCAGTCGACCAACTGTGCATGCAAAGTCAAACAATAAAATA
>JAPKLW010006451.1:0-17346 GCA_026898455.1 Plectranthus barbatus | reverse complement strand
CCGTTTCGGCGACGACGGCGAATTGGCCCAGCTCCGGTAGGGCCGCCGTGCTGCTGCCTGAATTGGAAGAGCTTATGAGAGCTGTGCAGCGCGGCGGTTTTTTCGTTTGCTGGCATACGTCTTCCAGTGGGAAGGCGTCTGCCCGGAGGAAGAGATCGGCGGTGGTGAGAGAAAGCAGATGGAGGAGGACGATCATTGGAGAGGGACAGATGTGGAGAGAGAAGAGGCTGGCCATGATGTTATATATATATATTTTTTTTCTAGATTTTTGTGGAATTGATTTATAGAGATTATTTTATCAAGTGGTTAATGGTAATTACGCGTTGACTATAATGTTATTTGATTTGAATTTTATGTAAGGATTAGAGATTAAATAAAGTGATTATACACATTATTTCATTGCTAATATCATGTGCCGACAATACTCTATTGCCCATTTAATGGAGTAAATTATTATCGTTTCAAATTAAGAGATTAAAAATATAATTTTGTTTTATTTACCCATAAATATGAAGGGTTTTTTTTTTTAGTACAAACAATATGATGGTAATATTTTGATCGATTAAATTACTCGTGGTATTGAGGAATATCATTGATTTATAAAACATCTTAATTTTTTGATGTATTTTATATTTATTTTGTTTGTACATTTTTTATTTTGTAAGTTGATCTAACTTCCCCTTTCGACGCTATTTTTTATTTATGTTGAGATTGATATATGTTTTTGTGGCGTAAATAAATATTGTTGGAATTTATTATCATTTAACCAAAGAAAATGGATAAAATTGGAAGTTATGATTTTTTTATTTCTTACTTATTTTTTTCCTTTCTTAAATTAGAATACATAATTTAAATGAGGAGGGTTGTTCGGTGTTCCCTTCATGTACTCAACCTATGACCATAAAATTGAAAAATATAATTTTGTTTACTTACTTCCTTTTCAAAAAAAAAAAAAAAAATCGAATTTATTAATTTAAATTGCCACACTTAGATACCTCTATTAAAATTTGAATCTATGCTTAGAAGCTCAAATTTACGACACGCACCCCTAGCAGTGGACTTAATTTACTTACTTTATGAAAACATACATTAATTTTAAATTTATACACTTAAATATTCCCTAGCATCACGAACTCATGACCTATTAGTTACAGATAAAACGTTTTTACAACCATAACTGTAAACCTTACCCTTAATATACTTGTACAAACATGATGTGCTCACTATTAATCTATTCAATACCACTTTATAAAATTGACGTGTCCATTTTTTTCAATATTTATCATAATGATCAATATTAAATAATTGTGATTTAACACATCAAAATGTCGTAACAAAATGAAATTGACGGATCATTTTATTCCAAAAAGAAAGAGACTCATTTGCGGGAAGTTATCATCCAAGTCAAGATTAAATGGACCACCAATTCATGGAAATTACCAATATACCCCAATCTTTATTCAAAATTAAACTCCCACCAAATCTGTTGAAGCCAAGCAACTCATCCTATCACGGAGAGAAGAGAAGAAGAAACATGAACTAGAGAAGAAGATACTCACAATTTTTTTCCCATATCTTCGATACATGCATATATCCAATATATGCATGCATATCTTATCTTCGTTGTTATTTTTCCTAGATTATCTCAGTTCCTAATCTATTTAATCACCTTGTAATCGTTATTATATATTCATTAAGGAGAAATAATATGTTTAATAAATAATATAATATATCTTTTGGATAAAATTCTGAATTTTTCCTAATTATTTATCATTAAACTATGAATCTTACCATGTTAATTATTAATTATCCAATATATTATATAGATATATTGATTAAGTTAAAATGAAATTTTGATGCAGGCGTTGAGTATGTATCTTTATGACAGGGAAATAATATCCAGTTGATATATATTATCCATACGTTATACCTAGAATTAATTAATCTCTTATTACCCTATAAATATTTAGGACTATGGCAGCAGGCACATTGAGGAAAGCATTAATACACGATCGTTCATTTGAGAATGAAAATCCCTCATCTCATTCTATTAATCTTTGCCTGCAGCATTTACATTGAAATCGCATCTGGTTGCATAACACGCCGATATGAGGTCCACGTGTTAAACAAGCTTCCAGATCCGAATCTTGTAGTGCATTGCAAGTCTAAGGATGATGATTACAGCTGGAAATTCTGCGAGCAAGTGTTCGGCAAAACCTTATATTTCTGCGATTTTTCGTGGCGCAACCTATTTGTCTCTTTCACAGCGTTCGATTCCAATTTCGGCTTCAAAAACTGCGGAAGTGGGAAGTGCGACTGGCTAGCAAGGCAAGATGGTATCTACTTTTCTGATGGTACGGAACCCATATACAAGAAGTATGACTGGACTATTAAACAAAATTAGCTAGTTAAGGCAGTGATAATATATGTAATTAGCAGCTATTACATTTTGTGATATAAAAAGTTACGGACCTGTAATGGAAATAAACAGATATATTGATAAGGGCCTGCTCTTATTATTATTTTGTTGGTGTATAATTTATGTTCGCATCCATGAATAATATAGTTCTTTTATATAACAAGTATAGAGAGAAGTGCTTCACAAATCTATTAGATATTGGTCACAGACTCACATGCAAGAGGTTTTCGGTCCGATGTGAGGAGACTTTTTTCTTTTGTGCTGCAATTTAATAGTTAAATTCTCAACATAATATACTTTTCTATAATAACCAAGATAATTATTTAAAAATTAAACAAAAATACTAGGAAAAAAATTAGTTTATGAGTGGGTCAATTAACGGGTGGGCTTTAATTTAGGAAATAATAATATATCGGGGCATATTTATTTAATGATTAATTATTAGGCTTCATGCGTAGTAGTTTGGGCTAGGGCTATCACTATGAATTTGGTTCGATCGGGCTTCACTGGTTTTGAAAATTAATTCTTGTTTTTAAATTTATTTATTTATTCATTCTCTTAATTTTATTCACGGAATTGAAATGTACAAGGATCCATAAGATTTCCTTTTTTGGGCGATTCATTTGTAGCCCTATTTTATTCTTTGTAATTGTAGCTATATATTTAATACTTCTTTTTAAAAATCTCGTATAAAAAAAAAAACTCAAATATTGTTTGGAAAACATAAAGCATTAAAACTGCTGAATGTCGAAACATAAAAATAAAAACTGACGTGTTGCAATTTAGGAGTAAGATTTAGAATTGTGATACTTCCATTTCATTTCAATTTTACTAAGGCGGCGCCACCCAAGGCTGGGGCGTCCGACTCACTGCCAAATCTTCTTTTTTAATATTTCATCATGTACATATATTGGAATGAAAATCATGATTGACCCCACAACAAAATACCTTCTTTGCATCACATTAATGTGGATTGTTCTCCATCAACTGCAGTTGGAAAAATATCCCAAAGTTTATCTAGGAAGAGACTCTCTTCCTAGAAAGTTCTCCATCAAAGGAAAGCTTCTCGAATGTGACTTTACCGGAATCTCCTTCTGTTTTATTTACATATTCCCCTCATCTCACCATCTTCACTGGCTACATTAATCCAAGCAATGATACCCAACGTCCAGAGGCGGTCGTATCATTTTTTTTTTCTTATTTTCATCCATTTTTTCTTCTTTACGAGGGACTAATCCAAAAAATCCCGGATCACTATACTATAAAAACGAAAAAAAATTCAGGCGGGGGCTGGAGCCCCCAAGCACTAGTGTAGATCGGCCAATGCCAACGCCACTTCGCGCAGTACAAAAACACAACCTGTGATATCATGAAGTATTATACTATACAATGAATCAACTACCAATAAAGTCTGATCCTGGCTACTCTGCTGATCTGTTCAAAACTTCAATCTGTTTACTCCAAATTTCATCTAGAGTGGAAGCTTTCCAAAGCTAATTGTTAATTATGAATTCTATATATGATCAAGGAGGACAGTGTCTCGTTAACAGCAACTATATTTTCTACTGTGCGCCAAAAACCAAAAGGTAACTTCATACACCAAAAACTTCATCATTATAGTAGGCTTGATGACTTGCTCTTATTTCTGCTAGAAATTCACAAGGTAGGATCCTAACCGAAAATACTTGTTATAAAATTGCAAGTTCTCCCAAAATGTTAAATCAATATATAAATCATAATAGAGTACTATTAAATTGGAGAATTGTCGATTCAAGATCCAAAAGATAATTTAATTATCGATTCAGTACTTGAAAGATTATTTGTCAGTCAAAGACCCGAAAGATCAAATAATTCTCAATCCATTCCAGGACCTGTTATTCACACCCTGGATTGAGAATTGTATGATCTTTCGGGTTCTGAATTGAGAATTTTTATGATTTTTATCCTGATTTGAGAATTAATCTTTCAAACCCTAAATTAATAATTAAACTATCTTTAATTCGGATCTTGAATTAATAAAACTCCTATTAAATTATAGGATCCTAACTGAAAATCTTAATAATATTATTTCTTATTTAATAAAATAATAGTATTCTGTAAATGAAATATATTTTAAGATTATTAACAATATACAATATTATAATGAAAATATTATTATAATAATATTTTCAGATTTCATTCCTTAATTGCGAAACCTACCAACCAAACCCAGCTTCCCTATAAGGCTATAAATATCTCAAGTGTGTGGCACAAGCAATACACGAACATGCATTTGAGAATGAAAATCCCTCATCTCACTCTATTCTTTGCCTGCAGCATTTACATTGAAATCGCATCTGCGAGATTTTGCTTAACACGCCGATATGAGATCCACGTGTTATACACACTTCCAGATCCAAACCTTGGAGTGCATTGTGAGTCTAAGGATGATGACCGTGGGTATCAGCCATCAGGACAGTCCCACAAACTCTGATTACAGCTGGAGCTTCTGCGATGCAGTGTTTGGCACAATGTTGTAAAAATCGCTAGGCGCTAGTCGGGCGGTCGAGGGGGGCCTAGCGCCTAAGCGGTCTAGGCGGGGATTAATCGGATTCTAGGCGGATTCTAGGCGGTTTAAGTATTTTTATTTTTTTATTTTTTATATATCTCAAGTAATATATAAAAATCTTACCAACAAATTATATATTTAAAAAGCAAGTAAAATTTCAACATTTTATATGTATCTCAAGTAATATTCCTGCAACAAACATTCTCACATTTAAATCCAAACGTATAAATATTCTTGCAACAAGCACTTTTATATTTAAAAGCAAAATCCAAAATAAAAGTAAATCATAAACTAAAGTTTAAATATTCCTGCACAAATATCATCACAATTCAAATCAATCCAAAATAAAAGCAATGAACAAAGCAAAGCCCTAAAATAAAAGCAAACCATAATGAAAATTAAATATTCGGACTACAACCATCCACACATTCGGTGGGGGCCGTGGGTGGAGGAGTATGGCGTGCGGAGGTGAGGATTGAGGAATCGTGAATTTGGTTGGGAAATTTGATTTGGGAATAAAATTAGTTTTACACATTTATTCTAATTTTATATTTTTATGTTTTTAAATATTTTTTGAAATTAAAATTTAAAAACTGAATTTACAATTGAAAATAAAATTTAAAAATTGAATCTACAATTAAAATTTACTTCAGCCGATTTTTTTCCGATTAATCAGCGATTAATCCGATTAATCCGATTAATCCGATCCGATTAATCCGCCTAGACCGATTAATCGCCGATTAATCGCCGATTAAATTAAAACCGATTTTTCTAGCCGATTTCGCATTTATCGGGGCGGTGGACCTCCGCCTACCGATTAATCGGCGCCTAGGCGGTCCTAGGCGCCGATTTTTACAACAATGGTTTGGCAACACCTAATATCACTGCAAGTTGTCGTGGCGTAAACAAACTGTCTCTTTTACAGTGTTTGATTCCTCTTTCGGCTTCAGACATTGCAAAGATTGGAAATGCAACTGGCAAGCAAGGCAAGATGGTATCTACTTTTATGATGGTCTAAAACCCAGAGAAAAATACCTATTTAACCATAAACTTACATACAGTGGCGGATCCAGAAATTTTTGTCGAGGGGGTTGAAATTTTTTTTTCGCCTTCACCTTAACTTCAATCATTTTATATCATCTTTTTCCTTATTTTAATCTATTTTTTCTTCTATAAGAGGGGGCTATACCATAAAAAACGGGATCATGATACTAAAAAACCGGATCATGATACTAGAAAACGAAAAAAAATTCGGGCTGGGGGGCTTCTCTACATAGATCCGCCTCTGCTTACATAGGTGGTCACCAAAATAGGTTGACTTTTTTTTGTGGACGCAAATGACCATTTCGGTAGTTTAACTACCGAATCAGTGTGATTTTACAGTGATTCGGTAGTTAAACTACCGAATCAATTTTATTTTTCTATTTTAATTACAATTATTTATCATAATTAAAAATTAATTATTTGTAATGATGTTTTATATCATTTCGGTAGTTTAAAGTCCGAAACAAAGTCGGTTGAACTAATTCGGTAGTTAAACTACCAAATCAGATAGTCACATAAAACTAAAATTTTATAAATCATATGTTCTAACAATTCGGTACTTAAAGTACCGAATCAATTGTGACAATATTTATTTTTTAATATTTCGTTTGATTTTATAATATTAATGATAATATTTATTTATTTAATTAATATAATCATTTAAATTAAAAAAATTATATTATCAATTTTATTTTATGATTTTATTATTATTTTAATATAATACAATAAAATATGTAAATATAATATTAAATAACTAATTTATTAATACATTTTTCATTAATTTTAATATTTTTTATCATTCAACTAATTTAATTAATAATCTCCATTAAATTAATTTAAAAATTAAACTACATCGAATATATTAATTTTGCAACTATTTAATTAAACAGTTTACAATTCAAATAAATTACAAACTATGGACTAGTAAAATCTGCATTGGGCCCCCGTCTTCTCTTTTGTGCAACGCGCTTCTCACGGAGGCCTCTACCTTTAAGAGAAGACTGAGAAGGTCCGGCATCTTGATTTCCTTGCCCTAAAACCAATCATGATAAGTGAAAAATTAAATGAGAATATAAATATTATAATAAAAATTTTAAAAAAATATTATAGTTACCTGCCACAGTCGGAGTGTGGAACGTGTAGTCATAAGAGGTATGATCGGAAGATGGAGTGAACAATACATCGTGATGCTCCTCCTCCTCATCCTCCTCCTCATCGTGTAACACCTCGTGATCACCTCTACGTTGTCTAGACCCTCCTCGCCCATCTATTCTCTGTATCACTCCGGGTCTTTGAGATAGCTGCGAGGGATCCACTTGCGACATCGACTGTGTCGGCTGGACTATCGGATGTCCAAAGCGTGAAAGCCGTAAAGTCTCTTCCCCTATCTGCTCTATCTTTCTCAAAAGTGACATGACTATTGGATCGTGACGGTACATATAAGCCCCGTCACGAGCCAATTGTGTCATGCCGCTTATCCCATCAATCTAAAACAAATTTAATATAAATAATACGAGTCAAACATAGATATAAAGAATAGAAAATAAAATGATAAAATGATTTACCGAAAGTCGCAGCTGATCTCCGTGCCCAAAATATCCCAACGGAGCGACTTCAGCTCGTGTGTGGCTTGGATTAGCCACAAATTTCACGGTTCTTGTTAAGAACCAGTGAATATAATCTTCAAACACTGTGGGGCCTCCAGGCCCAATTTGCTCGGCAGCAATGTACACATGTTGATCTCTATTATTCCAATCATCGATGTACACCCTGAGCTCGTCGCTCCAATCATAAGATTTGCTGGTTCGCCTTTTATTATGTAGTGCTTCGAGGTCCTCTTTTGTTGTGAGAAGATTTGAATCGAGAATCATTTGCAAAAAACCAAATTGTCCCGCGACACGGTCCGTGTAGTAACCCTTGCAGACCTCAAAAAATATGAGAAATGTCGTCGAAATCCAGGGAACATCGGGTTCCTCAACAGAATATGGTGTAAAAGAAAACTGCATTTATTTACAAAATAAATAAATATATGTAAATATTGAAGCAATAAAATTAATTTATTAAAAATTAGATTTTATTTACCTCATCCTCACGTAACATCGCCAACTGTGAGCGATATGCCTCGAGTACGTATTTTGTCACGTGCAACTTGCTCTTACGGACTGACCACCTGGAGCGTGCATGACATTTAAGTGTAAATTAAAGATAATAGAGAAGAAGTTCTTTAAAAACCGAATTAGAAGTATTTACCTGGCTCCTATAGGAGCATCAACTGGATGGGCAGGAATAGGACCTTGTATGATGGGTCGAACTGAAATAATCCTCTCCCAAGCCCAAATCTAGACACAATGAATGGATAATAAATTGAAGTTAAAAATAATATTCACATAACTTACTAAAGAAAAAGATGATTAATAATGTTACCTGTAGTAAAATCAAGCATCCACCAATATTCTTCGTGCTATTTCCATCGATTGATGTTCTGCATAAATTGCGGTATAAATATGCTAGAAGAGCACTACCCCAACTCAAGTTCTGGTCTACATCCTCATTTAAAGAACGAACAACTTGGCAGTAAACGCCGTTCTGCGCTGTATCGACAAAAAAAAAGCTGCCTAATAGATAGACAACAAGGCACAGTGTTGTCTGTCTATGCCAACCCTCCCCAGCATGCTCCAAGGGCATCTCTAAGACTCGATCCTTGATACAAGTGAGGAACAATCGATTTTTGTCTAGTTTTGGTCGTACCCCTAAATGTTGTGTCATATATACATCTCATCCCTCTTCTGGTGGATTATCTCTCCCTGTGACGGCATTGCCATCAACCTGAATGCCTAACAATAAATCTACATCTTGCAAAGTAATTGTGGCCTCGCCGAAGTAGAAATGGAAAGTGTGGGTCTCAGGACGTCACCTCTCCACTAAAGCTTGAATGAGGGCCCAATCTAGCTGAATGAATCCTAGTCGAAGGATTCTATCAAAACCCAATCTAGCTAACTCCTGCCAAATTACTATATTGTTGCCTTTGACAGATGGGACAAGCTTATTCCACAGACGTAAATCGGAACGCCGACACTGCAAAAGCTCTGTAGCCCACTTCTCACCACTAAAAACTCTAGAAGACCGATGCTTACATTGTAAATGTAGAAGATCCGGTTCAATAGGGCCTTGATTGACTACAAATTCTAAATTCTCCATCTACTACAAATAAGTTGGTATTGCTCAGCTGGTATTGCTCGCAGCCAATCCCACGCTTGGCGGTTCAGATCCCGCATACGACCCCAAGCCCTTTTGTATTCAACCGATGAAACAGCTTGCCCAATCCTAGTGCACACCATTCTAATACCCTTCGTCTTGAACTTATCCAAGAAATTGGTGCGAATGTGGCGAAGACAGAACCGGTGCACTCCAGAATCTGGAAAAAGTTCAAAATGCTCACTCATAGTCCGAAGAAGACCGGCATGTCGGTCCGATATGATGCATGTTCTTCGTTGCTTCAGAACATTGAGCCGCAAGTGCTTCAAAAACCACCTCCAACTGTGTTGGACTCTTCATCAACAAAGGCATAAGCAATGGGCAATATGTGATTATTGGCGGTCTTTGTAACTGCCACCAACAACTTGCCTTTATAGGAACCACGAAGGTGTGTCCCATCCACTGTGATAACTGGAACCGTAAACTGATACGCTCTCACACAAGGACCAAATGCCCAGAACAAGTACCGAATGTCCTATTCGACTGATATTTCTCATCCTTTACAAATTTCCAGACTACAACAGTGTCAGGATTATGCTGTCGGAGGCTCTGTATGTACTCGGGTAGCCTACGAATGTTGGACTCCCAATCACCGTAAAGGGACTCCAACGCTTTTCTTCTTCCATGCCATGCCTTCTTGTAAGAAACAGTGACGTTGTAAGCTTGGCGAACATTCTCCACGATGCTCTTCACTTTATAGTCCAAATCAATTTGTACGTGGCGCACGATCAAACGGGATATAAGATCTGCGGTGATGTTGTGCCCTTGAACTCTCAAGTTTGTTCCCGAACAGTTGTGTCTATCTACCCACGTGTTTAATCGCCAAGCCCCTGCATCCAGATCATAAATTGCACGAGCTTTCCATTGGTAAGAAGCACCTTGACGAAGACGTGTGGAATGGCTGGGATCTCTAGTGGTGCAGTATACCTCCCACCTTGTTTTTGAGCTTTTGTTAGTACTGTAAACCATGCCCTGAGCAGCAGACCACGATGTGATGACATTCTGCAATTGCTTCTTCGACTTGAAGTATAAACCAGCCCTTATGGTGTTATCGGCACTGTTCCAAAAAACTGGCATATCATCAAAATGGTCAGTCATGTTGGAGTTATAATTACCGATGTCACTGTAGACGTGTGTGTCCATTTGAATACTATCATCATCTTCGGCACTGTCCGTATCTGGGCTGTATGTTGCATCTTCACTAGTCGAACCTGCACTTTCATCTTCGTCTTCATCTTTATTTTCCTCTTCATCGTCGTTGCAGCCACCTTCATACTCCACAGCAGTATGTCCTCCGCCGCCACTTGCAGATGCCGGAGCATGCCGCGCAACACGTACTGCTAGCCAAAAATCCTTGTATTTTTTTAGGGTTTGCATACTTTTCTCATTAGAAAGGTTGCTAACTTTCCAGTCGTAACCGTCGTGAACGAACAAATTCAGCTACAGCTCCCACTCTATAGGATTCCAACCAGTAATTTGATACACCTTCACTTGAAGTTGTGAGAAACGCAACTGATCATTAACTTGCCACGAATAGTCTGGTTGTGATATATCCTGACTCTGCCAATAAAAATGGATGTGATACGTACTCATATTTCAACAATTTCAGAAAGGAAAGGAAAATGGAAGGGGAGGAGATGATGATGAATGAATTATTTGCGTATGTTGATAACTCTTCTGGTTTTAAAAGTAAGAACCATTTGATTCGGTACTGTAACTGCCGAATTACTTTACCTGCCATAGCCAGTTGCACAGTCTGCACAAAACAGACCATAATAATTGAAAAAGACAAAACAAAAGTAATTTGGTACTGTAACTACCGAATTACTTTACCTGCCATAGCCAGTTGCACATTCTGCACAAAACAGACCATAATAATTGAAAAAGACGAAATAAAAGTAATTCGGCACTGTAACTACCGAATTACTTTATGTCCTTTAGTCAACTGCACCTCTGAATAAAGTAAAATACAGCGTACTGGACTGACAGACCAATAATTAAAGATACAATTGATTCGGTAGTTTAAGTACCGAATTGACTGGTCAACTCCCGCCAATTGAAAACTCAAAATTTGAATTTTTTTCAAATTTCAAATTTTAAAAATTACATCAATTTTAATTCGGTAGTTTAACTACCGAATCAAAAAATTGATTTAAATTAAATATATATAATATAAAATAACATTAATTTCAATTCGGTAGTTTAACAACCGAATAAAAAAAATAAAAAAATAAATATTAATATTAATTTAAGTAAAAAAATAAATTCGAAAAATACATTAAATATCGAATTAATTTTATTTCCGAATTGATGCTCGTGCTTTGTTTCGGCACTCAAACTTCCGAATCATTAAGTACTTAGTGGATTAATTAATTTATCCATATGATTCGGTAGTCAAACTACCGAAATGGTTACTCGCGTCCACAATATTAGGGTTTTCTGTAGTTGGTTTCTACATATTTAGGGTTTTGGTCACCCAAATAAAGCACCCGTAAAACCCATATACAAGAAGTATGACTGGAATATCAAACCAAATTAAGTTAATTAGCAGTGATAATGCAAACAAGTTATGCAGTGAATAAATGAATACATTTTGTAATAGAAAAGTTACCTGCAATGGAAATAAAAGAGGAGTATATTGATAAGGGCGTGCTCTTATTGTTATTTTGTTGGTGTATGATTTATGTTTGCATCCATGAATAATAGTTCTTTTATATAACATGTATAGGGAGATAGAGAGAAGTGCTAGCTTTGTTTTATAATACGTGCATCACATACACTTGGACAGAAATACAAACCCTAACAGATTATATTGGTATGATAAGCAGATGCATTCTTGAAATTTATCCGTTAGTGCTTTTGTTTAATTTATCAGAGATTTATGGTTTTCATATTTTTAGTAGTGATTATTGAGATCTATTATTTCATACTTCAGTTCTTAACATAAGTACTTTTCTATAATCTCCCAACATAATTATTTAAAAATTAAAAAAAAAATACAAGGGAAAAAAAATAGTTTATGAGTGGGTCAATTAACGGGTGGGCTTGAATTTAGGAAATAATAATATATTGCGGGCTTACTAATTTAATGATTAATTATTAGGCTGCATGTGTAGTAGTTTGGGCTCTGGATTGGGCTTGACTGGCTATGGATTGTGTGGTAAAAATAATTCTTGTTTTAAAATTTATTTATTTATTTATTGTCTTAAATTTTATTCAAGGGTTATTATTTTATAGCCATATTTTACTCTTTGTAGCCGTATATTTAATATTTTCTTAAAAATTTCTCGTATTAATAAAATTCAAATATTGTTTGGAAAACATAAAACTGTTGAATGTCGAAACGTAAAAATAAAAACTGAACAACTAAAAATGTTGCAATTTAATTGTAAGATTTAGAATTGTTAATCTGTAATACTCTCATCTCAATTTTTTTTTTTTTTGATTCACTCTCATCTCAATTTTACTTAGCCTATGACCTGGAAAACCAAGTCACTAATAAAATATTACTCCCTCTGTCCCAATTTATTAGTCCCACTTACCTTTTTGGTCTGTCCCATTTATTAATCTTCTTTCCTAAAATGGTAAACTTTTTCACACTCATCAATAAAATATTAATTCCACTGCACTCATAAACATTGATTATCGTGTCATTTTAATTGGGGACTAATAATTTGGGACGGAGGGAATATTATATAAATATTAAAATAAATAAAAAGTAAATTAAATAACCTAACCTAGTTTGTTAGATAAACAAGCTCAACCGGCATTCTCTCTCTACTTCACACACACATGGCACAATTTTATAGTATTTGACTATTTTCCTTGCTTTTCTTCTGTTTCACTTTTTCTTATTTTTGTTTAATTTATTTTATATTGGATATTTATTTGACTTTCTTATTATTTCTAAAATGTATAAAATAATATAAAAACAAAATGTATAATCACATTGAAAACTATACAAGTTAAGTTTTATATATTTCAAATAAATATTAAAAATGCATATCAATTTTTTTTTAAAAAAAATCCTTAGTAATCTAGCCTAATGTTGATATAGTTTAGCATACTACAAAAATTATTTTTTAACTATATTGTATTTGTGATTTGTCAATTTGACTTTTATTTTGTATAAATTGTCGTTATTTTTATTTATTTATTGTGGATTTAAAATATTTCTAATTTTTATATTATATTGAAAGAGAAAAAAATAATATTTTTAATTAAAAAGTTAGGTTGAGTTCGGTCAGTGATTTGAGAAATAAATAATACTCCCTATGTCTTATTTTATTAGTCTCACTTGTCTTTTTTGTTTGTCTCATTTATTAGTCTCGTTTTCTAAAATGACAAAAATTTTAACACTCATCAATAAATTATTAATTCGATTATACTCATATATATTGATTTATGTGCCACATTTTTATTTGGAACTAATAAATTAAGACGGAGGGAATATTAAATTGTAAGTTAAATAATTAAATAAAAATAAATATTTTATTAAAATTTTTAGATCATAATATTCCTATCACTATAGTATTAGAGCAGCGCGAACCGGGACTCTGGGTCTGGGGACATCCGACCCCACTGCATTTTTTTTTTATGTATATATTGAAAAATAGTATATTAAATTAATGTTTATAAAAATTGTGACTGACCCCACAACAAAACACCTTTCTTGGATCACATATGGGCTGTGCCCAACCGCTTGTCCTTAGACTATCCACATCAGTGACCGAGTCATGACCCAACTATTTTATAAAATATCAATTTCTCTTTCATCATTCACACAACCTACAACTTAATAATATTTACATTCTCATCAGTGACCTCAATCCAACCAAACTTTTTAATTAAAATATTAATTTATCTCTCTTCCAATATAATATAAAAATTTAAAATTATTTTAAATTTTTAATTAAATAAATAATTATATACTAACCATTCATAATTTACTTGACAAATACAAAATATGATAATTAATTCAAATACATATATAACAAATGAAAATTTAAATTACAAACATCAATTTAAAATTACATATTCAATAACATGTACTGTGTTGAATTTGTATCATTGGTGCTCAATAAAATTATTTTATAAATTTTTATTAATATAATTTTATAAACAATGAAAAAGGAAAATAAAAAATTTAACACTAAATGAAAAAAAAAACAAAGCAAAAATAAGTAAAATGCTACTTGGCAATATAATGATGAGTGCACAGTGGAAAAGGAGTGGAAAACGGCTGGGCAACTTCGTTTATCTGCCAGCCGTGGTCAAGAATTTTTGGCTAGTTTGTATTTATTATTTTTGTTATATATTAATATAATATTCATGACCTATTTAAAAATGCTACCACTGTGGATAGTCTTAGTGCTCATTCCAAATGCCAACAACAATCCTATACCTGTAAAAATTAGTCCTTCGGATTTCCCTTCACTGATATATACTCCCTTCGTCCATGGGAATTGTCCTCGTGGAATTCGGCACAATAACCAATGTGGTAGAGATAGATAAAATTATTATTTTATTAGTGAGTGTGTATTAACTTTTCATGGTAGGTAAGGGGACAATTCGTGTGGGACGGACGAAAAAGGAAAGATGGGTAATTCGTGTGGGATGGAGGGAGTATTAACCATCCCCCAGTGTCGATTGTTCTCCTTGATCAACTGCACTTTAAGTGAAGGAAAAGAATTTCCTAATGAAATTCTGAAGAAAGTATCAGCAAACAAATTCTTGATCCACGATTCTCTTCTACTAAACTACGTCAAAGACAGATGCTGCAATTCCTACGTGAATTTGACTCTACCCAAGTCTCCTTCTGTTTCATTTACATATTCCCCTAATCTCACCGTCTTCGCTTGCTACGAACCTAGTAATGAAACCCAGCGCCACTTTGTGCAGTACAAACGCACAACCTGTTATATCTTGAGAGTGCTACTATAGGCCTCCAGCAACTCATGTTTCAGAACCTGATCATGTAGTTCCTCAATGAATCAACTACCAATAAAGTCTGATCCAGACTACTCTGCTGATATCTTCAATCTGTTAACTCCAAATTTCACACGAGAGTTTAATCTTTCTAAAGCTTGTTATGAATGCTATCATCAAGGAGGACAGTGTCTCGTTAACAGCAACAATGTTTTCTGCTGCCAAAAAAAAAAAAAAAAAAAGTAACTTAATTCATACACCAAAAACTTGATCATTGTAGATTTGTAGTAGGCTGTAGGCTTGATGACTTGCTCTGCTTTCTGCTACAAAATCATCCTAACTCAAAATACTTGTCATAAAATTGCTAATTCTCCCAAAATATTAATCAACATATAAGTTAATAATTATTAATTAATAAATTTTGATAATCCACGATTATTTATTTATTGAGTTTCAATTGTATACCATGTCTTTTAAATTTCATTCCACAAGTAATATATCCATTTGTATGCAATAGTTAACGTCTTTATTTGCGTCTACAATTTTTTTAGCCTATATTTTTCGAATACATTTATAATTGTGAAAAATTAATACAAGTTTCTCATTTCTGTAGTCGGATCATCAAATACTAATCCATAAATCTTTGAAGTGGGAGGGGGTCAAGACAAGTAGTGGATCCTTCCTTGTCTGCTAAAGTGTAAAACATGCATATTTTCAGATCTAAAAAAAGAAAAAGAAAAAGAAGATCGATTAAATGTGGTTCATATAATTATGTGGAGGGTGATTACTGGAACGATTAATGTAGAAAAATATCTCCAAGTCAACATGCGTGTAGGATGGGTGACATTGACTTGATCGAATAAAAATCTTCTAATATCGTTAAACTGAAGCTAGATTTAGAGACCATGAGAGAGGGTTGAGGTCCTTGTACTCAAGGTAAGGCTTATAAACAACTGGATGAGCTCTTCATAACCATAATGCATCTCATTTTCTACTCTTTCTTTCTTTCTTGTATCATCATTCCATCTTATTCCAAATGTCCACCATACTACCCTTGTCGAAATTTTACCTTAGAATTTCCATTCACCGACGTCAACTATCCCGACTGCGGATTGCTCCCCGTTCGTAACTGTAATTCATCGTTTTACGATCCAAGAATCTTCTTTGGAAATACAGAGTCTTCGTTAGTGATTCTGGAGAAGATATCAACAAATAAGCTTTTAGTTGCAGACCTTTGGCTTTATTCTGCATTGAATAACCGCCAATGCCATGGTTTCGAGAACGCGTCTATCCCTCACTCTCCTTCGGTATCATTTACATTCTCCCCTAATCTTACCTTATTCACATGCTACCAGTTCCAGTCTTATACCGACAAAAATTCTGAAAAAGAATATTTCAAGAATTACAAGAAGCAAACATGTCAAGCCTCCACCGTGTACTATAAAACCCCGGCAGCTACTCATGACGTTGCTGCTGCGGGGGGAAAGCAGCATCCCTCCTGGATGCTTTGCGAGTGAACAGCCTATGAAGTCCGAAAACAACAGTGGTGGTGGCCTGTTTGATTTGTTGAGTGCTAATTATAGTCTAGAATGGAGTGTTTCTAAAGAGTGCAAACAATGTCACCATGGAGGAGGGCAGTGTCTAGCTGACAACGACAACAAATTCTACTGCAAACAAGGTACCCATAATATACACGCTAGGAATTATAATTCGATATCGTTTTGGTAGGCTTCATGGTTATGTTGGAATAAAGGTTCTCGTCTGTGTTTCTTTCGTTAGGACAAATGACAGTTTCCTTGTTCACTCTTTGTTTCACTTAATTATGAGTTTTTAGATTATCGATCAAATTAATGCTTAAAAACTAAACCTGTAGGTAATAAAATATTTTCACCGCGTATAAATAGTGTTCATTATATTTTCAATATAAACAGTATTATATTTTCATGTGTTCATTAATATGCCCATCTCCTTGGTTACTTTATCTGATCGATAGAGATACCTTACGGCAGTATGTTGTCTTTTTCGCAGGTAATTACAGGAAACTAAAAAATATTATTTTTATAGGTATGTCCATTATACCAATCACTCTCTCTCTCCTCGTACATTTGTTGGCACAAGAGAGGAGAAGGAAAGGCTGAATGATTGATTTTTC
>JAPKLW010006450.1:0-17346 GCA_026898455.1 Plectranthus barbatus | reverse complement strand
AAAAAACCGCCTTTATCACCAGTCAAGGCATCTATTGTTACAAGGTGATGTCCTTCGGGCTGAAGAATGCAGGATCTACGTACCAGCGCCTCGTCAACACAATGTTCGGAGATAAGATCGGGAAAACGATGGAGGTTTACATTGATGACATGCTCGCCAAATCACTCAGCGCGCAGGATCACGTAACCCACCTAGAGGACGCATTTCAAACCTAGCAGAAATACAACATGAAATTGAACCCGGCCAAATGCTCATTTGGAGTATCCTCCGGCAAATTCCTCGGCCACATAGTAACTCGGAGAGGAATCGAAGCTGACCCAGCACAGATTCGGGCCATTCAAAGCATAGAACATCCGAAGTTGCCAAAAGAAGTCCAGAAACTGACAGGGCGTCTCGCAGCCCTCAGCCGCTTCATATCGCGCTACTCTGAGAGAACTCATCCCTTCTTCAACACGCTGCGGAAAGGGAAACGGTTCGAATGGACCGAAGATTGCACGAAGGCACTTGAGGAGTTAAAAACTTACCTGTCCAGCCCACCGCTGCTGTCTAAACCAGAAGCAGGTGAAACTCTATTGCTCTACCTGTCCGTATCAGACCATGCGGTCGGAGCCATTCTAGTACGCGAAGTCAACGGCAGGCAACACCCGGTACATTACGCCAGCAAATCCTTGCTAGACGCGGAGACCCGGTACACCGCCTTAGAAAAACTTACATTGGCCATACTTCGAGGCGCATCCAATCAAAGTAATTACGGCCTATCCCATAAGAGCCGTACTATCTAAACCCGACTTATCAGGAAGACTACTCAAATGGGCAGTAGAAGTAGGCGGATACGTGATTCAGCACGAGCCAAGAACTGCTATCAAATCCCAGGTATTGGCCGATTTCGTCGCCGACTTCTCTGCAAATCTGCAGCTCAAAGCGGAGGGCGAAGTGGCACATATGGCTAAGGGCGACAGCGATGCCGGGATCTGGTCTCTAAGAGTCGACGGAGCAAGCAACGTCCACGGCAATGGAGCGGGAATAGTTCTGACGGACCCTCAAGGAGAGACCTACGAACGAGCTATTCGTCTTGACTTCCTAACCACAAACAACGAGGCTGAGTATGAGGCGCTCGTTCAAGGAATTCAGTTAGCATTGGAACTCGGTGCTCGCCGAATTCGCGCCGAAAGCGACTCCCAGCTGATAGTAAACCAACTGGAAGGCACCTACGCCGTTAAAGAAGAACACCTGAAGCCATATCACTCACTCGTCGAGAGATTAAAGGGGAATATGGACGAGTGGGACCTTCGCCATGTACCCAGGGAGTCGAATGCTAGAGCAGACGCCCTAGCTAACCTAGCCACAACCGCACCACACGCAGTACTCGCCCGATTCCCGAAGTTTGGCTGTTAGCACCTTCAGTCGCAGTGCAAAATGATGTCGCTCCCATCAGCAGTAATGGAAGCGATTGGAGACATCCTCTGATCCAACACCTAAATGGAGAAACCCCTGCCGGCAACAGAAGCGAGCTGGCCAAGATAGAAAGAATGGCCGCCCGATTCGTCCTAATTAACAGCAGATTATACCGACGATCATTCGGGGGGCCCCTCCTTCGATGCATCGCTCCACCAGAAACAGAAAGCGTACTCGCGGAAGTACACGAAGGAGATTGTGGAAACCACGCTGGGGCCAGGTCATTGTCCCATAAGATAATCACCGCCGGATTTTATTGGCCTACCCTCAAAAGAGACGCCACAGCCTACGTTAAAAGATGCGACAGTTGCCAACGCTTTGAAACATCAACCCACAAACACGCAGAGCCGCTCCATGCATCGATTGCGCCCTGGCCGTTCATGGTCTGGGGCATGGACTTAGTGGGACCCCTCCCAAAAGGGACCGGGCAGAAAGACCATATCCTGATGGTAACGGATTACTTCACCAAATGGGTGGAAGGCAAAGCATTGGGAAGAACCCGAGACCTCGAGGTCATCAAATTCCTGTGGAAACACGTCCTATGCCATTTTGGGATCCCGAAGGAAATACGCACTGAAAACGGACGGCAGTTCGCCAGTGAGAGAATGCAAACCTTCTGCAACACCTATGGGATAAAACTAGTATTCTCAACACCCCGGTATCCCGAGGCAAACGGCCTAGCTGAGTCTACTAACAAAACAGTAATGACAACCCTGAAGAAGAAACTGAGCCCACATGGATCCAGATGGGTAGAGGAGCTCCCCGCAGTTCTTTGGTCCTATCGAACCACACACAGAACCGCCACCGGAGCCACACCCTTCTCATTGGCATATGGGGTTGAAGCCGTAGCACCCGTCGAGATCACCGCCCGCAGTCTGAGAATAGAATTCGCAGACGAAATGGAAAACCTACACCTGCTTCAGGAGAACCTCGAATTCATAGACGAAGTTCGAAATGACGCCATGGTCAAGGCCCATCAACGACGATTGCAGGTGGAACGATTTTACAACAAGAAATTGAAGCTCAGGAGCTTCCAAAACGGTGATCTAGTTCTAAGAAGAGTGTTCCAGAACACAAAAGAATCCGGAGCCGGAAAACTGGCACCGAATTGGGAAGGCCCCTATAAGGTATCCAAAGTAGTGGGGCACGGAGCTTACCAGCTTGAAACACTGGAGGGGAGAAATGTGCAGAACAGTTGGAATGTGAAACACCTAAAAAAATACTATCATTAGTATACAGATACGCTCTCTTTTCCTTATATTTGCATTTCCATTAATTATGTCTTCAAAATACCCCTACTAACTTGAGCGTCGGAGGGGCGATGCCCTGACCCCTTGCCACTTGCCCCGCAGCAAAGCTGGAATATCGAAGTCGACGAGCTTAACTCCTCGAAGTCGACCCCTTGAACGCATCAGTGGCGGACCGAATCGTTGCTCAATGTTTAAATATGCAAGCACCGACGCAACAAGTTGCAAATAACAAAGGAAGTAAAGAGACAACACACATATAGAAAAAACAAACGCAACGAATTATAAAGGCGCAGCATGAAATTCGACATTAGAAGCGTCAAAAATTGCGCAAGCATCGCGTCAGTTATACATGTACGAGTCAAAAGTGCATTAAAACATGAAAATATCTACACTACACCATCTCCGTCGGCCCCCTTCTCGGTATCACCAGTAGCGTCTTCGTTCAGGAAGCCCTCGGCCTCCAGCTCCTCGCGGCTCTTCCCTGTCTCGACCTCGTTATTCGGATCAGCCTCGACCACCACCAGGGGCTCGACCACGTTTTCATCAACATGAGTGGGAGGGGGAGTCGGGGGGCGAGTAATGTTCTCGAGATCAAACCCCGGACACCTCCGACCAACCAGGACACAGATGGAGTTCGTCACCATCTTGACCAGAAGGTCGAAGGTAGACCTGAACGAGGGGTTGGCAACGAGGCGCTCCATATCGACCCCCGTCCCTGCCTTCAAAGCCTCGACCTCCGCTTCGTGCTTCTTCTGGTCGACCAACCTCTCTTCCTGGCCCTTCCTGAACCTGAGCTTGTAGGACTCCAACTCCATGTCCTTCTTGGCGGAAGACGCCTCGAACTCATCCATGGCTTTCTTTAGTTCGTCCTCGAGCACCTTACTCCGAAGCTCGAGGTCCAACCTCTCCTTCTTCATCTCTTCGTACTTGCTCCGGAGGGAGTTGTTCTCCAGCTTCGAGTTTTTGAGATCAGTAGAGACCGAAGCGAACTTGTCGGCCAGGTCGGCCCTCTTCTTCCGTTCGATGGCGAGCTCTTTACGAGATTGACTTGCACCTTCACTCGCCGAATCCAGGGATCGGATCAAGCCCTCGGTATAGATCGCGAACTTCCGAGTCGTCTGCAATAGAAGAATAAGTTCAGACAAGAACCGGAAGGTGAACTTGAGGAAATCTCTAACCTTGTGCATGACCATCTCCATAGTAAAGGCCTCCCGGGCATAAGCACTATCAAAGTCGTCGGCCTTGATCTCCCCGTCCAGAATGCGCTTGACCCGAATGGCATAAGCAGTAGAGGAGGAGGCAATGTCGGTCGGGCCCGAACCACTTAGCACGAGCTCACCTTGGCCGGACTGCCTAGTCGGCTCCGACCGAGCCCTCGAGTCCGTGCTGGAGTCCTGGGCTTTCTTCTTACGCCGCTCATCTCGACCCTCCCTTCTCGGAGGCGAGGACCTGCGCGGAGGTGAGGTTCGGCGCGTGGGCGAAGGGGGAGTAGCCAAGACTCCCGAACCCTCACCGGCAGTAGTCTTTGGAACCGACCCCGCGCCACGCGATCCCCCGGCTTGAAGAACCTCGGCTGTCGTCTTCTTGGTCGGAGGCTGATCATCGGTCGGGGCAGAGGTGCTCACCTCACGAGGTCTTTTCTGCGACATCATAGCCGCCAACAAATCCTGTGGGCCCAGTCCAGCCATATCAGTAGGCAAAGCTTCTTTTTCGCCCTTACGGTTACACCAGTGTTCGGCACCGACACTCCTTTTTCCACGAACCGAGGTGTAGGTTCGGTTCTTCCTAGAGTAAGCAATCTCCACCCTCGAATCTTCCTCGGATGTGAGAACAGGCTGCTTGTACCCTGCAAGACAACGAACATGTGTCAAAAATGGAATAAGTAAGCGCCTCGCAAAAACCAATCGGGTCGGAATTCGAACTTATAGGCACACCACCCTCCGCCAAAAACTCAGGATCCGAACGACTCATTTCCAGCCACACCCACTGATTCTTCCATTTCGGTGTATTCTGAGCACACTTTGTTATCATTGCCTCAGCCAGCGAATCTCTCTTCGTAAAGTAATAGTAACCGGCAGGGTACCGACCCAACCGGTATAAGAAGTGCCACTCACGAAGGGTCGGGTACCCAAGGCCCGCATCAAAGAAAACGAGCAGAGTCCCGAGCATGTGACACCACGCAATCGGCGCAAGTTGGAAGGGAGCAAGCCCATACGACTGGAGAACAGCTCGAAAGAAAGCGTGGGTCGGCACCCCAATCCCATAGCGGATCACAGGGAGGAAAAAGGCGACGCAGTCAGGTCGTGGCGGACGGTCACACCTCTCACCTCGGCCCGGTAGGGTATAAACCATTTTGTGGCACGCCACACCCATCGAATACCTCTTTACATCGTCCTCAGTAGCCAGAGATATCGCCGTCCGCACTGGATCGTCTGGTATAATCTGATCCTTCTTAATAAAGGACCGATCCACTTCGATAGGTTCAAACGAACCCTCGCTATCAGACTCGTCGTCCTCGCCCAGTTCCTCGTGATCTTATTCCCCGAATATCTCCTCTGGCTCGAGGTCTTCCACTGGAGGCTCGTGAACGAACCGACCTGCTTCATGGTCCGCCTCATCTTCATGAACCGACCCCCTAGTCTCCGCCTCTGCCGAGCCAGAGGAAGAGGTAGGCTCCTCCCAGATCTCAACCGACGACACCATCACTCAAGAATCAAACTGTAATGAACGAAACTTAAAACAAAAACTCTCAACACAACAAAAATAGAGAACCTCCCCCCACAAGATAAGCGAAGAAAATTAGGAAAGCGCACCCAGTCAGGGAAAGGGAAAAGACCTCAGACCCACAAAACAACGGCAACCCGACTCTAATACGACATCCGATGCCAAGCAATCACGATCATGCCATGCACACGAAGGGTCGCATGATACAATAACCAACGCAAGAAACGGGAGCGCAATCCGAAAACAAGATATCATGCACACTGATTCCCCCAAGCTATACTAGGCAGGCATCCAAGGCAATCAATAAAACAATGCAACCCCAATCGTATCGCGCCTTGATAGCGCCAAAGCCTCAAGGCGCCTAAACCAACTCAGGACCCCAAAGCAAAAGAAAAGAAAAGAAAAGGCAAGTAGATTCTGCGCAAACCACACTCCACAAAGGGTAAACCCAGAAACCAACCATACAGTTAAGCAATAGGAGTCATGAAAACAGACATCACAAGATGAATCGGAAAAGAACGGGCACGAACGAAGAATCAGAAACAATTATATGCTCCAAAACAAATCACGCGAGAAACCCAACACCAAACACACGCGCAACCGGAAGCGGAAGCAAAATGAACGAAGAATGGAGGGGTCTGAGGAAATTACCTCAGTCGCGATCGTCGGAGTTGCAGAGAAAAGGAGAAAACGCAACCTCGCCGGAGCTCTTGCCAGAAAAGCTCACTCTCACCGGAACAGTAACTGCCAAAGCAACGTCAAACCACACGATTTAAAACTCAGGAACGCGAAAACTGACAAAATGAAGAGGAGGGCAAACATTTATACTACGCAGCAGAAACCGTCCACATTCCAAATCTTGCCCCCGGAGCCAACCAAAATTACAATTATGCCACCCCAAAGGCGGCAAAGTCAAAAAAATGAGAAGTTCGACAGTGAGGCATTCCACGCCTCGGAGCCGAGGCGATTAGTCCATCGATATCGACCCACTCAGCAGGGCCCCCGAACAATAACACCCCCTAGCGGGAGAACTACAGCGCGATCGGCACCCTCAACGGGAACGTGAGGCCTCCCCACGGGAGCTCACCAGGTGTCCTACGACCCGCTGTAACTCACCCCGCCAACACTCTACGGAGTTTAAACAGAGTGCACGCACAGGAGCGCTCCTCCGTGCAAGAGAACATTCTCCGGAATAGTTCTAACCCGCGTGAACCCCGGACTCACGCATTGGCCCGCGGGGCAACACCCCGATGTTCCCCGCACGGTAATACGCTTGCATTCCCAAGGAATCTTCGTATCGACCAGGAGTAATATCCCGACTACTCCCTATCGGAGCTACTCTCTCTGGAAGTATCTCCCGGGCCCGAGAATAGTCTCTTGGACGCCTCAAGTTCTGCACTCTGTAGCGAATCTTAACTCCTAGTTTTGATTCCATCGCCTATCCTGGATAGGCCCTGAAACCAAAAGGGGCTATTGTTAGGGTCAGGCCCACGGGCCCAGGCCCAATTGACAGGTTAACCCGAGTAGACAAGCCCAGCCCAAAAGGCTGGCTCACCAAAGCCAACGAAATGTTGAAGCCGTCCAAGTCAAGGCCTCGCCACCGAGGACTAGAGCACCTCGCCACCGAGGAGCTGAGCGGATCGATGCCGAGACGTTCCAGGAAGAGAAACTCTAGCTCGTTGGCGGCGCCCGATCGTTGGAGCCCTAACCTCCCCCGAAAAACTTGCGATCGGTCCGATATTCGCGGCGAGCCGTTGCGGCTCGACGCGTAGGGTTAGCTGCTGCCCACCTACCCCTATCCTGTCTATAAATAGGGGCAGGGGGCTCATTTTTTGGGGCATTCGCTCCTTAAGAAAATACTAACCGAAACTCTGTTAGATTTTCTACAGATTCTGTCTCTCATTCACGACAAGCAAATCCGCTTTGTTTCGTCCTTCATTTGTTTATTTTCATTACTTGATTCTCGCTATTTCCTTTATTTCTTGTTATTATTTGCATTGTTTTCATAAAGTTCTAAGGGCTCCGTTTTCTCGTGAAATCGAACCTCAACATTTTGGCGCCCACCGTGGGGCCCTTGGGACTATCTTTCTCGTTATTTCAATAGCAGGTACTAACGAGAAATCTGGGAATCAATCGAAGAAGACGACTGGGGCTCCCCTCGCGAAGCCGACCAGTTCTCGAGAGCTCGTCCCAGTCGACGAACTAGTGCGGCAAACTTTGCAAACCAGTGGCGCCCAAGCCGTGCCCCCGGAGTTGCTGAACACAATTTTAGCACGGTTGGCCGAAGAAGCTGAGAATCGGCGCCATGCGAAAGAGACTGACTCCAGGATCATGGAACTACACGCCACAAACCATGCCCTGCGGAGAGAAAACGACCAACTGCGCCGGGAAAATGCGCTCAAAAAGTAGCCCTTCATCGAGGAGCTGCTAACTGGCGAGAAACCGTCCGACCCTCGCAAAAACCTGGCCCACGATCTGGACGAGGCCAACCTCTTCAACACACCCAAGGATCCAGGCCCTGGGGTCAGACCCGAGGGGACAACTGCCAGCAAACCAACAGAACGCCTCGTCATCGAGCGTCTACAAAGTGAATACGAGAAGCGCCTCGAAGCCCGGATGGCGAACTTCAAAATGCTCATCTCCCGCCTGGAGTAACGCCGCCGGATGCCTTGATACCACGCGACAGTTACGCCGACTCGCCCTTCACCCCCGACATCACCAACACCGACGTCCTAGCAAGGTTTGTGCCACCGTCGTTCCAACTCTATGACGGAACGACCGATCCCGAGGATCATATCGCTCTCTACAAATAGAAGATGCTGACCACCTCGATCCCGAGCGAGCTTCGCGAGGCGTGTATGTGCAAGAGCTTCGGGTCAAGCCTTACCGGCCCCGCTCTCCAGTAGTTCGTAAACCAACCGAGGTGCTCATTTTCGAAGTTCTCCGAGCTCCACATGGCTTTCCGAAAGCAGTACTCGAATTGCAGGCGCGTGGAAAAACACCCCGACGCGCTCAACAGCATACGCATAAAGAAAGGGGAATCACTGAGGTCATACGTCGGGCGTTTCAACCGAGAACTCGCCTCGATACCGAACTGTCCACCCCTGACGGCGGTCTTCGCCTTCAAAAATGGTTTAGACGTATCCTCAAAGCTCTATCGCGACCTGACGAGCCACCCCTGCTATGACATGGACTCTGTCCTCTCGCAGGCTTGGGCCGAGATCAACTGGGAAGAGACGAGCCGAATCGTATCGCAAGAATGAATGAACAGAGAGCCTATGAGCTCGCCAATCAATATCGAGGCGATCGATCGAGGGCAGGTTCCTCGAGTTCGAGGTACGTGGATCGAAAAGACTTCAGGAACGAGCGTCGGTCGTGATGGGACCACCCTTATAGTCGAACACCTCGGGCCGGAGAAGTACTTATGGCCTCAACATCGACCAGAACTACTTAGTCAACAACGTACTCAAAGGACTCAGCACCGCCATAAGGTGGCCCGCCAAGATGAAATCCGACCCGAAGACGCGGGATGCAAGCAAGTTCTGCGGCTTTCACAACGACCACGGCCACAAGACCGAGGAGTGCCAGGCGCTACGTCTAGAAGTCCTCGAATTGCTAAAGAAGGGATTCCTTATTGAGTACCTCACCAGTAAAGGGAAGAACACGTGGACTAGGGGTCGACAAGCTAACCCAACTATAAATGCCGAACCGCAAAATAAACCACCTCCCGCAGAGCGAACAATTCATGTCATCACCGGGGGGTCAGAGATCAGTGGAAGATCACGCTCAGCAGCCAAAAGGGCTCGCTGAATCCTCAACCAGGAAATCAATCACATTAGCCCCGCGCAACAACACGAAACAATTGAATTCACCTCTGACGACATGCCGGGGCTCGTTCATCCACACCACGATGCGCTCGTCATTTCACTCCTGATATCCAACTGTCAAGTAAAGAGATTGCTTGTGGACAACGGCAGTTCCGCAAACATTATGTTCCTTCGAACACTGAAGGAAATGCAAATCTCGATGAGCAAGATGGAACCAGTCACTATGACCCTCTACGGGTTCAATGGAGATCAGCAGCGAACTTTGGGGGAAATCACCCTACCCGTATACTGCGGGGGCATGAATATGGACGTCAAGTTCCAGGTCGTGGACACCATCTCCGCGCATAAGGCGATCCTGGGAAGGCCCTGGATCCACGAGCTTAAAGCAGTACCCTCATCATATCACCAAGCGCTCAAATTCCCTACCCCTTGGGGAATTCAAACCATCAGAGGCGAGCAGAAGGCCTCAAGGGATTGCTATTACGCAAGCTTTCGAGCCGTCTGCGCACAGCAACACGGATCACCGATGAATCCTATCGTCAAACCCGAAACCAAAGAACTCGAAGAAGTGGGAATAGACGAGTCAGACCCTACGCGCACCACTTTCATAAGAGCGGAGCTTCCTGCCGCCACTAGAAACACCCTTGTGGAATTCCTCCAGAACAAAGCCCACATATTCGTCTGGTCACATCGGGATATGACCGGGATCGACCCCTCTATCAACACACACCGTCTACAAGTCGATCCCAACTGTCGGCCCATACAGCAACGTAGGCGCAAATTCTCCGCGGAAAAGAACCAGACAATAAATGAGAAAGTACGAAAGCTCATCGACATCGGCTCAGTCCGAGAAGTGCACTACCCCACCTGGCTCGCCAACGTGGTGGTCGTCAAAAAGAAAAATGGAAAGAATCGGGTTTGCATCGATTTTACAGACCTGAATAAGGCTTGTCCAAAGGATCCCTATCCTCTACCACACATCGACGCCATTGTTAACGCAACGGCCGGACATGAAGCTTACATGAGCTTCTAAGCTTCATGGACGCCTTTTCGGGTTACAATCAGATACAGATGCACCCGGCCGATCAGGAAAAAACCGCCTTTATCACCAGTCAAGGCATCTATTGTTACAAGGTGATGTCCTTCGGGCTGAAGAATGCAGGATCTACGTACCAGCGCCTCGTCAACACAATGTTCGGAGATAAGATCGGGAAAACGATGGAGGTTTACATTGATGACATGCTCGCCAAATCACTCAGCGCGCAGGATCACGTAACCCACCTAGAGGACGCATTTCAAACCTAGCAGAAATACAACATGAAATTGAACCCGGCCAAATGCTCATTTGGAGTATCCTCCGGCAAATTCCTCGGCCACATAGTAACTCGGAGAGGAATCGAAGCTGACCCAGCACAGATTCGGGCCATTCAAAGCATAGAACATCCGAAGTTGCCAAAAGAAGTCCAGAAACTGACAGGGCGTCTCGCAGCCCTCAGCCGCTTCATATCGCGCTACTCTGAGAGAACTCATCCCTTCTTCAACACGCTGCGGAAAGGGAAACGGTTCGAATGGACCGAAGATTGCACGAAGGCACTTGAGGAGTTAAAAACTTACCTGTCCAGCCCACCGCTGCTGTCTAAACCAGAAGCAGGTGAAACTCTATTGCTCTACCTGTCCGTATCAGACCATGCGGTCGGAGCCATTCTAGTACGCGAAGTCAACGGCAGGCAACACCCGGTACATTACGCCAGCAAATCCTTGCTAGACGCGGAGACCCGGTACACCGCCTTAGAAAAACTTACATTGGCCATACTTCGAGGCGCATCCAATCAAAGTAATTACGGCCTATCCCATAAGAGCCGTACTATCTAAACCCGACTTATCAGGAAGACTACTCAAATGGGCAGTAGAAGTAGGCGGATACGTGATTCAGCACGAGCCAAGAACTGCTATCAAATCCCAGGTATTGGCCGATTTCGTCGCCGACTTCTCTGCAAATCTGCAGCTCAAAGCGGAGGGCGAAGTGGCACATATGGCTAAGGGCGACAGCGATGCCGGGATCTGGTCTCTAAGAGTCGACGGAGCAAGCAACGTCCACGGCAATGGAGCGGGAATAGTTCTGACGGACCCTCAAGGAGAGACCTACGAACGAGCTATTCGTCTTGACTTCCTAACCACAAACAACGAGGCTGAGTATGAGGCGCTCGTTCAAGGAATTCAGTTAGCATTGGAACTCGGTGCTCGCCGAATTCGCGCCGAAAGCGACTCCCAGCTGATAGTAAACCAACTGGAAGGCACCTACGCCGTTAAAGAAGAACACCTGAAGCCATATCACTCACTCGTCGAGAGATTAAAGGGGAATATGGACGAGTGGGACCTTCGCCATGTACCCAGGGAGTCGAATGCTAGAGCAGACGCCCTAGCTAACCTAGCCACAACCGCACCACACGCAGTACTCGCCCGATTCCCGAAGTTTGGCTGTTAGCACCTTCAGTCGCAGTGCAAAATGATGTCGCTCCCATCAGCAGTAATGGAAGCGATTGGAGACATCCTCTGATCCAACACCTAAATGGAGAAACCCCTGCCGGCAACAGAAGCGAGCTGGCCAAGATAGAAAGAATGGCCGCCCGATTCGTCCTAATTAACAGCAGATTATACCGACGATCATTCGGGGGGCCCCTCCTTCGATGCATCGCTCCACCAGAAACAGAAAGCGTACTCGCGGAAGTACACGAAGGAGATTGTGGAAACCACGCTGGGGCCAGGTCATTGTCCCATAAGATAATCACCGCCGGATTTTATTGGCCTACCCTCAAAAGAGACGCCACAGCCTACGTTAAAAGATGCGACAGTTGCCAACGCTTTGAAACATCAACCCACAAACACGCAGAGCCGCTCCATGCATCGATTGCGCCCTGGCCGTTCATGGTCTGGGGCATGGACTTAGTGGGACCCCTCCCAAAAGGGACCGGGCAGAAAGACCATATCCTGATGGTAACGGATTACTTCACCAAATGGGTGGAAGGCAAAGCATTGGGAAGAACCCGAGACCTCGAGGTCATCAAATTCCTGTGGAAACACGTCCTATGCCATTTTGGGATCCCGAAGGAAATACGCACTGAAAACGGACGGCAGTTCGCCAGTGAGAGAATGCAAACCTTCTGCAACACCTATGGGATAAAACTAGTATTCTCAACACCCCGGTATCCCGAGGCAAACGGCCTAGCTGAGTCTACTAACAAAACAGTAATGACAACCCTGAAGAAGAAACTGAGCCCACATGGATCCAGATGGGTAGAGGAGCTCCCCGCAGTTCTTTGGTCCTATCGAACCACACACAGAACCGCCACCGGAGCCACACCCTTCTCATTGGCATATGGGGTTGAAGCCGTAGCACCCGTCGAGATCACCGCCCGCAGTCTGAGAATAGAATTCGCAGACGAAATGGAAAACCTACACCTGCTTCAGGAGAACCTCGAATTCATAGACGAAGTTCGAAATGACGCCATGGTCAAGGCCCATCAACGACGATTGCAGGTGGAACGATTTTACAACAAGAAATTGAAGCTCAGGAGCTTCCAAAACGGTGATCTAGTTCTAAGAAGAGTGTTCCAGAACACAAAAGAATCCGGAGCCGGAAAACTGGCACCGAATTGGGAAGGCCCCTATAAGGTATCCAAAGTAGTGGGGCACGGAGCTTACCAGCTTGAAACACTGGAGGGGAGAAATGTGCAGAACAGTTGGAATGTGAAACACCTAAAAAAATACTATCATTAGTATACAGATACGCTCTCTTTTCCTTATATTTGCATTTCCATTAATTATGTCTTCAAAATACCCCTACTAACTTGAGCGTCGGAGGGGCGATGCCCTGACCCCTTGCCACTTGCCCCGCAGCAAAGCTGGAATATCGAAGTCGACGAGCTTAACTCCTCGAAGTCGACCCCTTGAACGCATCAGTGGCGGACCGAATCGTTGCTCAATGTTTAAATATGCAAGCACCGACGCAACAAGTTGCAAATAACAAAGGAAGTAAAGAGACAACACACATATAGAAAAAACAAACGCAACGAATTATAAAGGCGCAGCATGAAATTCGACATTAGAAGCGTCAAAAATTGCGCAAGCATCGCGTCAGTTATACATGTACGAGTCAAAAGTGCATTAAAACATGAAAATATCTACACTACACCATCTCCGTCGGCCCCCTTCTCGGTATCACCAGTAGCGTCTTCGTTCAGGAAGCCCTCGGCCTCCAGCTCCTCGCGGCTCTTCCCTGTCTCGACCTCGTTATTCGGATCAGCCTCGACCACCACCAGGGGCTCGACCACGTTTTCATCAACATGAGTGGGAGGGGGAGTCGGGGGGCGAGTAATGTTCTCGAGATCAAACCCCGGACACCTCCGACCAACCAGGACACAGATGGAGTTCGTCACCATCTTGACCAGAAGGTCGAAGGTAGACCTGAACGAGGGGTTGGCAACGAGGCGCTCCATATCGACCCCCGTCCCTGCCTTCAAAGCCTCGACCTCCGCTTCGTGCTTCTTCTGGTCGACCAACCTCTCTTCCTGGCCCTTCCTGAACCTGAGCTTGTAGGACTCCAACTCCATGTCCTTCTTGGCGGAAGACGCCTCGAACTCATCCATGGCTTTCTTTAGTTCGTCCTCGAGCACCTTACTCCGAAGCTCGAGGTCCAACCTCTCCTTCTTCATCTCTTCGTACTTGCTCCGGAGGGAGTTGTTCTCCAGCTTCGAGTTTTTGAGATCAGTAGAGACCGAAGCGAACTTGTCGGCCAGGTCGGCCCTCTTCTTCCGTTCGATGGCGAGCTCTTTACGAGATTGACTTGCACCTTCACTCGCCGAATCCAGGGATCGGATCAAGCCCTCGGTATAGATCGCGAACTTCCGAGTCGTCTGCAATAGAAGAATAAGTTCAGACAAGAACCGGAAGGTGAACTTGAGGAAATCTCTAACCTTGTGCATGACCATCTCCATAGTAAAGGCCTCCCGGGCATAAGCACTATCAAAGTCGTCGGCCTTGATCTCCCCGTCCAGAATGCGCTTGACCCGAATGGCATAAGCAGTAGAGGAGGAGGCAATGTCGGTCGGGCCCGAACCACTTAGCACGAGCTCACCTTGGCCGGACTGCCTAGTCGGCTCCGACCGAGCCCTCGAGTCCGTGCTGGAGTCCTGGGCTTTCTTCTTACGCCGCTCATCTCGACCCTCCCTTCTCGGAGGCGAGGACCTGCGCGGAGGTGAGGTTCGGCGCGTGGGCGAAGGGGGAGTAGCCAAGACTCCCGAACCCTCACCGGCAGTAGTCTTTGGAACCGACCCCGCGCCACGCGATCCCCCGGCTTGAAGAACCTCGGCTGTCGTCTTCTTGGTCGGAGGCTGATCATCGGTCGGGGCAGAGGTGCTCACCTCACGAGGTCTTTTCTGCGACATCATAGCCGCCAACAAATCCTGTGGGCCCAGTCCAGCCATATCAGTAGGCAAAGCTTCTTTTTCGCCCTTACGGTTACACCAGTGTTCGGCACCGACACTCCTTTTTCCACGAACCGAGGTGTAGGTTCGGTTCTTCCTAGAGTAAGCAATCTCCACCCTCGAATCTTCCTCGGATGTGAGAACAGGCTGCTTGTACCCTGCAAGACAACGAACATGTGTCAAAAATGGAATAAGTAAGCGCCTCGCAAAAACCAATCGGGTCGGAATTCGAACTTATAGGCACACCACCCTCCGCCAAAAACTCAGGATCCGAACGACTCATTTCCAGCCACACCCACTGATTCTTCCATTTCGGTGTATTCTGAGCACACTTTGTTATCATTGCCTCAGCCAGCGAATCTCTCTTCGTAAAGTAATAGTAACCGGCAGGGTACCGACCCAACCGGTATAAGAAGTGCCACTCACGAAGGGTCGGGTACCCAAGGCCCGCATCAAAGAAAACGAGCAGAGTCCCGAGCATGTGACACCACGCAATCGGCGCAAGTTGGAAGGGAGCAAGCCCATACGACTGGAGAACAGCTCGAAAGAAAGCGTGGGTCGGCACCCCAATCCCATAGCGGATCACAGGGAGGAAAAAGGCGACGCAGTCAGGTCGTGGCGGACGGTCACACCTCTCACCTCGGCCCGGTAGGGTATAAACCATTTTGTGGCACGCCACACCCATCGAATACCTCTTTACATCGTCCTCAGTAGCCAGAGATATCGCCGTCCGCACTGGATCGTCTGGTATAATCTGATCCTTCTTAATAAAGGACCGATCCACTTCGATAGGTTCAAACGAACCCTCGCTATCAGACTCGTCGTCCTCGCCCAGTTCCTCGTGATCTTATTCCCCGAATATCTCCTCTGGCTCGAGGTCTTCCACTGGAGGCTCGTGAACGAACCGACCTGCTTCATGGTCCGCCTCATCTTCATGAACCGACCCCCTAGTCTCCGCCTCTGCCGAGCCAGAGGAAGAGGTAGGCTCCTCCCAGATCTCAACCGACGACACCATCACTCAAGAATCAAACTGTAATGAACGAAACTTAAAACAAAAACTCTCAACACAACAAAAATAGAGAACCTCCCCCCACAAGATAAGCGAAGAAAATTAGGAAAGCGCACCCAGTCAGGGAAAGGGAAAAGACCTCAGACCCACAAAACAACGGCAACCCGACTCTAATACGACATCCGATGCCAAGCAATCACGATCATGCCATGCACACGAAGGGTCGCATGATACAATAACCAACGCAAGAAACGGGAGCGCAATCCGAAAACAAGATATCATGCACACTGATTCCCCCAAGCTATACTAGGCAGGCATCCAAGGCAATCAATAAAACAATGCAACCCCAATCGTATCGCGCCTTGATAGCGCCAAAGCCTCAAGGCGCCTAAACCAACTCAGGACCCCAAAGCAAAAGAAAAGAAAAGAAAAGGCAAGTAGATTCTGCGCAAACCACACTCCACAAAGGGTAAACCCAGAAACCAACCATACAGTTAAGCAATAGGAGTCATGAAAACAGACATCACAAGATGAATCGGAAAAGAACGGGCACGAACGAAGAATCAGAAACAATTATATGCTCCAAAACAAATCACGCGAGAAACCCAACACCAAACACACGCGCAACCGGAAGCGGAAGCAAAATGAACGAAGAATGGAGGGGTCTGAGGAAATTACCTCAGTCGCGATCGTCGGAGTTGCAGAGAAAAGGAGAAAACGCAACCTCGCCGGAGCTCTTGCCAGAAAAGCTCACTCTCACCGGAACAGTAACTGCCAAAGCAACGTCAAACCACACGATTTAAAACTCAGGAACGCGAAAACTGACAAAATGAAGAGGAGGGCAAACATTTATACTACGCAGCAGAAACCGTCCACATTCCAAATCTTGCCCCCGGAGCCAACCAAAATTACAATTATGCCACCCCAAAGGCGGCAAAGTCAAAAAAATGAGAAGTTCGACAGTGAGGCATTCCACGCCTCGGAGCCGAGGCGATTAGTCCATCGATATCGACCCACTCAGCAGGGCCCCCGAACAATAACACCCCCTAGCGGGAGAACTACAGCGCGATCGGCACCCTCAACGGGAACGTGAGGCCTCCCCACGGGAGCTCACCAGGTGTCCTACGACCCGCTGTAACTCACCCCGCCAACACTCTACGGAGTTTAAACAGAGTGCACGCACAGGAGCGCTCCTCCGTGCAAGAGAACATTCTCCGGAATAGTTCTAACCCGCGTGAACCCCGGACTCACGCATTGGCCCGCGGGGCAACACCCCGATGTTCCCCGCACGGTAATACGCTTGCATTCCCAAGGAATCTTCGTATCGACCAGGAGTAATATCCCGACTACTCCCTATCGGAGCTACTCTCTCTGGAAGTATCTCCCGGGCCCGAGAATAGTCTCTTGGACGCCTCAAGTTCTGCACTCTGTAGCGAATCTTAACTCCTAGTTTTGATTCCATCGCCTATCCTGGATAGGCCCTGAAACCAAAAGGGGCTATTGTTAGGGTCAGGCCCACGGGCCCAGGCCCAATTGACAGGTTAACCCGAGTAGACAAGCCCAGCCCAAAAGGCTGGCTCACCAAAGCCAACGAAATG
>JAPKLW010006449.1:1476-17347 GCA_026898455.1 Plectranthus barbatus | reverse complement strand
CTGGAGTCCTAGGAAGTATGTTAACTTGCCCATCATACTCATCTGAAATGATGTCTGCATCAGTTGAGAAAACTTCTCACAAAGAGTTATATTCCTTGATCCGAATATGATGTCATCTACATAGATCTGCACCATTAGCATGTCACCACCATCCTTGAGAAGAAAGAGAGTCCTATCAATCTTCCCTTTCCGAAATCCATTGCTGGTGAGGAATTGTGACAGCGTTTCGTACCAAGCCCTGGGCGCCTGTTTCAATCCATACAGGGCATTTCTCAGCTTGTACACCTTGGTGCCAACTTCAAAGCCTGGAGGTTGCTCAACATAAACCTCCTCTTTTAGCTCGCCATTCAAGAAGGCGCTCTTCACGTCCATCTGGAATACTGTGAAGCCGTGATACGCTGCATAAGCAAGGAACAGTCGTATCGCCTCCATTCTGGCAACTGGTGCGAAGGTCTCATCGAAATCGATCCCTTCACACTGCCTGTAACCTTTGGCGACTAATCGAGCTTTGTTTCTGACTACAGTGCCAGTTTCATCTCGCTTGTTCTTGAAAACCCACTTGGTGCCAATCACTGACTGATGTGATGGTCTCTCCACCAAGTCCCAAACGTTATTGCGAGTGAATTCTGCAAGCTCCTCTTGCATGGCATTGATCCAATCGGCAGATTCGAGCGCCACTCCTATGGAAGTAGGTTCCATTTGAGAGATAAAACAACTCAGGAGCGCACTGCCGTGTCGAGTCTTAACTGAACCTTCCGGATCACCGAGAATAGCTTCGGATGGGTGATCTCTCAGCCATTTGGGAGGACCAGCGACTGCTGGTGCCGGCTGTGAACTAGGTTCATCTGTCCTGACGACTGGTGCTTCCACATTTCCACCAGTCGGGGCTGCAACATCAGCTGGTGCTGGACCTTCACCAGTTGGAACAACTTCATCAGCATCACCTTCTGACTGGTTGTCTGAACCTCCACCAATGTTGTCAGCATCGGCTGGAACATCCACTCCAGCTGGTCCAATACTGCCTTCTTCTTCAAAAAGGCCAGTAGGGATTCCCCCTAGATTGTTGCTAGGTCCACTCAGGGAGATTGAGTGTAAGGTCTCAGCAAGGTCATTTGCATCACCGACCCTCTCAGGTTGCTGATGGGCACCTGAGGGAACTGGTTGTGAAGATGATCCATTCATAGGTCTAGTCGAACCAGTTGGTTGAGCATCGGAAGAATTCCTGCCCAACTGGTTGCTGACATCCTCGACCTCAGGAACATCTTCAGCCAGTTGGCGTAAGGTCCTGCGCACTAAAGTAGCTTCATCAAAAACAACATTGCATGTTATTTCCACAAGCTGGGTAGTCTTGTTAAATACTCTATAGCCCTTGTGAGAGGGATGTCCGTATCCGACAAACACACCCTCATCAGCCTTAGGCGAGAAAGCATTTAACTTCGACTTCCCATTATTATGGATATAACATGGTGAACCGAATGCACGAAGATGAGCTATAGAAGGCTTACGACCAAAGTACACTTCGTAGGGAGTTTTCTGGAGTCTGTCGTTGATCCCGCTTCTGTTCTGAGTGTAGCAGGCAGTCACCAACGCTTCTCCCCAGAAACTCTGTCCCAAGCCGGACTCAGCCAGCATGGACCGGACCGCTTCTTTCAGCGTCCTGTTCCTACGTTCTGCCAGTCCATTCTGCTGCGGTTGCCTTGGAGTAGATCTCTCATGCTTGATCCCGGCCTCCGCGCAAAAATCCATCAGCGGACCGTTGCAGAATTCAGTCCCATTGTCCGAGCGAATTCGCTTCACTACTGCTTCGCGTTGCTTCTGCGCTTGGATGATCAACTCAGGAAGAATCACCTTCACCTCATCCTTTGTCCTAAGCAACTTGACCCATGTATAGCGCGAGTAGTCATCAACTACTACCAGCGAATATCGCCTTCCTCCAATGGTTTGCGGCGTTACTGGTCCAAACAGGTCCATATGTAACAGCTCAAGTACCTGACTGGTACTGGGGCAAACAGGTGACTGGCTCTTGAAGGACTTCTTGGTTTGCTTGCCTTGCTGGCATGCCTTGCAAATTCCTTCCTTCTTGAACCCGCCCTTGGGAAGACCATCTACAAGATCATGCTTGGTTAGGTAATTAATAGTTTTGAAGTTCAGATGACTTAACCTTTTGTGCCACAGCCAGTTAGTTTCCATGGAACTGGTGGCTACAAAGCATGTATCAGTCTTCCCGCTTTGCCAGTCAACGACATAAAGGCCTCCTTTCCTGACACCTCTCAGCTTGGTCTCACCAGAATCTTCATTCTTGATCTGGCACCCAGACTTGTCAAACACAATGGTATAACCATTGTCGCACAGCTGACTGATGCTCAGGAGGTTGTGCTTCAGGTTGGTAACAAGGGATACGTTCACAATTCGGACATCATCTTTTTCTATGCATCCCTTGCTGATAACTCTGCCCTTGGAGTTATCACCAAAAATGACTGGAGGTCCTCTGACCTTGGTGAGCTCAGAAAACAAGAACTCCTCACCAGTCATATGAGCGGAGCAACCACTATCAATGATCCACTCGCTCGACCTCTGAAGCTGACTTGCATGACCTAGTTCCTGCAAGAAAAATAGAATTATTTAGGTCCCCGATCATCAGCGGGTCCTGCAGGGTTAGATCTCTGGATCATTCCTTTCGGAATCCAGACTTGTGTGATCTTCAGCTTGGTGTTACCCTTGCTGACATCACTTGTGGCCTTTCCCTTCCTTTTAAAATAATGCATGGATTTGTTTTTGGAAGGTGTGGCTGTGTGTGCGGTTCCTCGGGAAGTATTCTTCCTCCGAGGGTGTCGGAAATTACTTTCCGACCGCTTGTGTTGCCTTGGTGGTCTCTGGAATTGTGGACCACGATTATTAGCCTTCCCAGCCCTTGAGAAAAGGTTTTGATTTGGCTCAGGCCTCCGATAGGTGTTCCTCCTATCGGGAAATATCCTACTCTCAGTATTCCGCTGAGATTTGGATCCCTTGTAAGCATGCTGGCAACTGGCATACTTGTAAGGTTGGGCGTGGAATCTCTGGACAGCTGGTGCTGGCTGTCGGATTCCACTGGCAGCTGACGCTGACTTCCTTGCCTTAGAATAATTCGGCTTAGTCTGCGTCCTGGGGTGTGCTGGCGTCCTGTCAGCAGAGGATCTTGCCAGTTGAGGATTTTGTCGTGATGACTCACCTATGTATCTGGACTTATGGTTCCTATGCTGATCAGCCATTCGGGTCTGACTGGTATTACCAGCTGGTGCTGATGCATTTACCAGTTTGCCCTTACCCTTACCAGTACTGATTCGTTCGGGCTGGTTTATGCTCAAATCTTTTGTAAATCCCAACCCGGACTTATCAGAAGGCTTTCTCCAATGACTTAGAGCTGCTTCCAAGTCTTTTGAGCCTTTATTTAGAAAATTGATTTTGTTTTCTTGCTCCAGAACGAGATTGTGAAAATTATCTCGCTCAGTTTTTGCAATTTGGAAATCTTGGAGCAATTCAGAATGAGCCTTTTTCAAACTTGCTAGCTCTTCGCTGATGGACCTCGATTTTTCAATCTCACTGGTCAAAACAGTAATTTGACCTTTCAGCGAAGCATTTTCACCAGCCAAAACATTTTTCATTTCATAAAATTTTAAAAATTCATGCTGAAGAACATCTAAAGTGACGTCTTCTGAGTCGGAGCAATGCGACTCAGAATCGTCTATGATTTGTACTGGCATGATATGCAATTGAGGAACTGATTGTACCTCATTATCAGCAGCAAGTGCCAGTTCTTCCTCATCTTCAGCATCTTCTTCAGCTGGCTCTTCTCCGAGAGCTGCCATAAACGCCAGGAGAGCTTCCTCTTCCGACTCTCCATCTGACTCATACTCCCCATCATCATGGTCGGGTATGTCAGGCACCTCAGTCCTGGTCAGCATGGCTTTGGCAACAGCCTTGGAAGCACGCTCTTCAAAGAGCTTCTTCAGCCTTTCCCTCTCAGTTTTGTCCACCTGTGGACATTCAAACTTTAAGTGATCAGGGGATTGGCACTGAAAACAGGCACGAGGAGCTCTCTTGACAAATTTTCCGTCAGATGAGCTAGAAGAAACTCCCTGTTTTGACTTGGCTTTTTCCAGAAGGATAGCCAGTCTTTTCATCTGTTGCTCTAGTTCAGCGATAGAGCTCTCGCCGCCTTTGGAATGAGATCCTGATGCGGACTGGATCTCCTTCGGCTGGTTGTGCTGGGCAGCAGGTCTGTCAGCATGGAGGGGCTTCTTGTGCTTCCACTTGAAGTCCTTTTTGACGAAGTACGCCTCGTCCTGAGCTTTAATGCTGGAAGATTCAACATTCCTGATGGCCTCATTCTTGTTCACCATCTGGATGTCCCACTCGTGTGCCTGCAACTGAGCAAACAACTCCTTGGGAGTCATCTTGGACAGGTCCTTTTCCTTCAGAGCTGTCGTCTTCACGAACCAATCTTCTTTAGGCATCTTGGATAGGATCTTCGAGTTAAGATCAGCATTGTCGTACTCTCTGCCTAGAGACTTCAGCTCGCTGACAATGGCGTTGAATCTCGCCTCCATCTCCTTGATGGTTTCTCCAGTCAGCATCTGGAAGGACTCATATTTGTCCACTGCAACCTGCAATTTGTTGCGTTTCATTTGGTCAGTTTCTTGACATAAACTATCAAGATAATCCCATACTCCCTTGGCATTATCAAACTGGAGGGCTTCCTCCATCAGCGACTCTGGAAGAGAAGCCAGGATTAACTCGTGAGCAATGGAATCCAACTGATTCCGCTTCCTGTCCTCAGCAGTCCATTCGTCTTGGGGCTTTGGGATCACAGCTGCTGGACGATCTCCTAGCTGGTGCTGAATCTTGGTTATCTCAATCGGCCCTGTCTCCAGCACATCTTTCATCTCTGGATGGATGCTCTTAAGAGAGATGAGCGACCTCTTCCGCCATATATCATACTTCACAGACTTGTAGTCGAGTAGCTTCGGATTATTCATCTTGATGTACCTGAGCTAATCAAGCAGACAAACAGATAGAAAGCGCAAGGAAACGCGGATCACGGTCCTAAGCGACTCAGATACGAACGGTCTATAAGAACCGTCCGCTCTGATACCACTTGTTGGTCCCGGTTATCAGGGTATATCTTGGCAGCGGAAACTGTGTTAGTTCGTTTCTTGCACTCTGCTGGTTACTCAGCTGACTGGGACCTTGTCAGCTGGTAAGTCAACTGGCAGTAAGTACTTCAGCTGACTGGCAACTGGCTGGTCAGCTGGTAGCTCAACACTTAGAATAATTTAAGTCTGAGTATGCACAAGTTATAGACCAGTTTCAGTTATACTCCAGTAATCAGTTACTGGGTTTTAAACAAGTGAGTAAATGCTGAAAGCAGTAAATAACAAGGATATTTTATAGTGGTTCGACCAACTGGTCTACGTCCACTCTCCAGTCGACTCACTGGAAATTCACTATTAAGAGCAATCAGGTACAAAGTTCCTACGATCTATCTCCAGCTGGTAGATGCCCCGTCTACCAGTCCACTGGATCAACCGCTCCCGGTCCTTGTCCTTCTTCAGCTCTCGTCAGATGGATGGAGTGCGAGCACGTCACTTCAACCTCCTCCTCTGACTGGTTGGGTGTTGAGTTCTCCCAAGAACGTAAATCCTCTACGGCAAACTGCCCGTAATAACTCAAGAGCTGGCTGGCTCTAGAGCTGCTATGTTCTTCCTCAGAAAGAGAAAGAACACCAAGTGAGGTCTAAACTTACAAGCAGGAAGCTTGAAGTCTCGTGTTTGAAAGATATCAACACACGGAAAAGCTTTAAAGAAAGCCTCGAAAGATGCTTGCTTGCTTGCAATGAATGTTCATTCTTTCGGTAGTTGGAGAGTATTGAATGTTCAGGATGCAAGCGTGTAAGCCAGCGTGCAAGCGTCTTAAATGTTGGTAGCTCCGACCTATTTATAGACGCAGGATCCCATTCAAATTTCTAGCCGTTTGGACACATCCGGAAAGGGTCTCTGTCCTCGGATGTACTTCAGACGGCGGCAGGTAGGAATTTCAGGAAAACGCCATACCTGTGTCTGCTTTTTCTGACACAGACCTCTTTGTGTCAGAACGGCATTATTTCGTCAGTACGAGGAATCGCAACTGGTGTCTTGAACTGATAGACTTTAAGGTATCCTCCCTTAAAGTCATACTTTGTCAGTATATTCCTCAGACGAATCTTCTTTTTGTCTCTAAGATACTGAGAGAGTGAATCTTGAATTCTGCTGGTAACATCCGACTGGTAGATCATTCTGGTGATCTTGTGCTGGCAGTCTCTGCTGGTGACTTTCCTTAGCACAATCAAGGTCTACCAATATGTCTGATGTTAACCCTTTCTTGGAATCTCCCGTGACTGGTGGCTTCACCGCTGGTGAATAGTGTCAGCCAGAACACATATTCTGCTGGTGAACAGTGACCAGTCAATAGCTCTACTCCATGCTGATGAACAGTGTCAGCATGAGTCTTTGTCAGTCGCTTTTGCTGGTGAGACTTCTCTCAACTGGTAAGCACATCTCATGCTGGTGAACAGTAGCCAGCATGAGTCTTGATCAGCTACGACTTACAACTCAAAAGACCTAAACAGGACTTTACATTTGAGACTAGAGCTATTCTAGAGACAAACTGACGCTGGTTGGACTTAGGATTTGATCCACCAAAACACTTAAACACCAAATCAAAGATCTAAGCTATCAACTGGGGAATGGAAACTTAGATAATTTTCCCAACAATATGACTACCAACTTCTTAGCAGTCATTCTTCTCAGCACTTGATCACTACCTCCTTAGCAGCCATTTCTGTCTGCTGACGTCTCTAGCAACCTACATCTTCCTGACTGCTGAGAACGCTCCTAGCATCTAGAATCTTCCGAAGTTGCTTGGGATCTGATTTCCTTCGTTTCAATTGTTGAATCCTTTAGCAATCTTCCACAAGCACTTCTAATGTATTACAACTCGATATATAGCCTAAACAGGACTTTACAAATGAGTTGCTAGACTATTCTAGACTTCAGCAATGATCCACCAAAATAACTAAGGCTTTGATTCAACAAAACCTTTACAATTTGATCTAAATGGAGATTTACAACATAAATCCAGGAATAATTCCCAACAATTTCCCCCTTTTTGGTGCGATCAAAGCCTACTAGCAATTGTTGAATCTAAGAAGGAAAAATTTCTGAGTTTACAAGAAATTCTAATACAAGTATCAGATCTAGTCTAGTCAGTTCAAGTGATCATACTGTATTCTGCGATCTAAAACACGTCGTATGATCGTCCCTATCGGTGAGATAAGAGGATGCCATTTTTACTTGCATGTAAGTTTATTTAACAGATAGGAAATACCGTTGAATATATACTCATCGTAATAAATGCTTTCTGTATACAATACCCAACAGAAGGAGCAGAAGAAATCAGAAGAGATAAGAAAAGAGCAATTCGAAGGAGAAGTAGAAATCAGAAGAAAATCTAATAAGTCTCCTTCTACAAATCCATGAGGTGGATCTGCTCAGAGTTGCATGCCAACCAAACAGGGCATGCAGAAGATTGAGGAAAAAGAAGCAGGAGGGGGAATGTAAGAACGGAGAAGGGCGTCTCTTCCCAGCTGCTCAAAGTTCCTTGCCAATGGCTGCAACTCCTTTTTACTAGACGAACTGCTGGAAGATGAAACATCGTAAGAAGTCGAAAGCTGGTCAAAATATCAAATTCACTTCCTTCGATGTAATACCAAGCTTGATTAATGATTCCAGCAACACGTTGAAGATCAAGACCAACATTAGCCTAGTATAGACTTGTAATAGTTCTGTAACGTTTATCCCTGTACTTGCATCGAACTCATTATATAGATAAGCTGACTTGTTGATGACAATCTCTTTTTGTCCAACAAATGGTCTTTATTTTCTTGCTGAACTTAAACAATCTAGTCTAATTAGCAAGCTTCTTTAACACTCATTCACTTAAGATTTTAATGCTATGAACTTACTTAAATTTTTTTTGAGAAATATCTCTCCCAGATTAAGGGGGAAGATCTTAAGTAGAGTAGGATGAGTTTGTGGTGGAACTTTCTCTGAGTTTACAGACTGATAGTTCTTACTTGTAAAGACTCGGAAAGTTTTTCGCTCCTCATCAGCTTACTTTAGAGATGGCTTTGACCACACCAAAAAGGGGGAAATTGTTAGGAAATTTGTTAGAAATTTCCTTATGTTATATTGTTTTTTTTTTTTGGTGGGTCAAAGTATGTAAAAGTCATCTTAGTTTGTCACTAGATAGTTTCAGTATAGTCGAGTTGTAAGATGGAGCTAATCTGAAGATCAGACTGGTTAATCAGTCTGGAATGCACGAAGGCTCAACAGACTATGGTTCAAGCCGAACTCACAAGTCTGGGAAATATGAGTCTGGGCTGATAAGTTTGGATTTCACCAAGTATGGGTCCAACAAGTATGGTCCTATCAATACATCATACTTACCAGTATAGGGACCCAGCGTATACTGATGGATGACATCACCAGCATGGACTTGCAAGTATGAAGACCCCGCATGGAACTCCTAGAGTCCCGGTCCCAGCGCAAAGAGACAAAAAGAATCAATTGAGGAACGTACTGACAAGTACAAACTTTAAGGATTGGAGATTCCTTAAATTCTGCAAGCACGAAACTCCAAGTCTCGATACCTAGGACATCCAGTTCAAAATTCCTCAAACTGAGAATAGTGTCGTTCTGACAAAAAGGCAAAATGTCATTGTCTTTGTCAGAAAAAGCGGAGCAGGTGCATAATATCTCGAAAAATCACCACCTACCTGCCTATAGCAGCAATCAACAGAGACTTTCGATTAGACATCATCCAGTCTGTCTCTAATGGACATTTATTTCAAACCTTCAACCTCATGGCTATAAATATCAAAGAATTCAACAGAAGAAGGTTACCAAACATTTACAAAGCTTACAAAATTTCAAAGAGCCAAAACTCTGCTAGATTGTCTACATGACCGTTCGAGGCTATTAAAACTTTATGTGTGTCACTTCTGTGAACACGAGACTCAGAACATCTGTTCTTGAGTTATTCTCTTGGTACAATAGTCAAGTATGTCTTGTACTTTGACATTTACGGGCGATCTACCGCCGTGCTGAGAGTTTTGGGGAAATTATAAACACCCCATTCCGGCGACGAGGAGGCTGCTTTGTGTGCCCACACTCTAAGGAGCTGTGAAGTGAAGGACGAATAAAAGACCAGATGAGTAAGCTTGTGTACCGAAGGACGAGACTTTCTTCAGCAAGCAATAGATCGTAGGAGCACCTTGTATTATCCTACACTTAGTAGATTTCCAGACTTGCGTCTGAAGAGTGGATGTATCACTTTTTGTACGAACAACTATAAATCATTTTGTCATTCACTGCTTCCATTCTTGTTGTCAACTTACTTTCCTTTAAACACAACACTTAAGTGTTATAGTATATCATAAAAAGTGACGTTAAACATACTTGACACTAAGTACCGGAACTAATGAATTGACAAACCAAGTTGACATGTCACCATCATCTTGGATAAGTGCAAGTTTACAGAAACAAATAATTTCTATTCCGCTATACATTTAAGTCTACTCTGATAAAATTGGGACCAACACCGATGTCTGTTTCCTTTCTCTTTTTGTGCGTGTATATATATATTTTTTAAATCGGGATGGTTGGTACTGGGTCGGTGTCATTTGCTAGGACACCGACCCACGACACCGACCTACGTGACAATTTTCCACGTCAGTCGGTGTCGGAGGTATTGACAAACATCGACCCATGTGGCCAAAACACCGACACATGTGGCATTTAAATATTTTAAAAAAATTATTTAACACGTAGGTCGGTGTCGCCGGTTGGTTTCATAACGAGGACACTGACCTGACATGTCACCGACCACGTTGTTTGAGTCTTTTTCTTTAATTTTTGAAAGAAAGCAAGTCGGATCTTATTATCTAATTGTACCAAATCAACTGACAATTTTAAATTTCAATCAACATGTATCAATCATCATATTTTTTTTGTGAAAATGAACAATAATAAACTCGAAAAAGTGTCAGAAAATAAAAAGTGCGTGGGAACTATAATTGTTTATATCGTAATATTAAATTTAATGTTTTATTTGTAGGTAAATAGTATAGATATAAAAAATTTGTAAACTACAAAATTATATAATAATACATATAATTTCTATATATATATATATATATAGAGTAGTGATCATATGAGAATAGTTTTTAGTATGAGAAATGAGAATAAATCTCCTCCTTTGATTTTGTGATTTCAACGCTCATGATCTATTTCACTCCGTATGCAGTTTTCCTCGATTATCCTGCAGTTTTGCAAAATTAAGGTTATTTTTGTAATTTTAACTTTTTTAAAATCTGAAATAGTATCTCATTAGATTTTTTATTCCTTTCTTCGAGCGATTTGATTTCTTCTTCCTTCTTCGTTCGATTTTATTTATATTTCTTCTGTCGATCATATTTTTTTCTTTGTTTCGACTTTGTTAATTGTGCAAGAATATAGTTTAAAAAAATTTGTTTTATTCAGATCGACGTTCATTTTTACTATTATATTGTGCATCTTTAGTGTTAACTTTGCGCAGTTTTGTATCTTACAGGTTCATTTATTCCAAAGTGTGTTGATGAGATGAAGCATTTTAAGGGCAGAGTTTTTAGAACTGTTGATGTTGGTATTGAGTTTTATAGAGACTACGCTCGTGTTGCTGCTTTGAAGAAGAAGATGTTTAATTTTTTAAATTCGTATTTATGTAAAAATGAAGTAAATCGGACTTAAAATGCAGGTTGCTGTTTGTGTTTGAGTATTTTTACAGTTTTAGCCTTTAAAGGCTAAAACTGCTGGATATTGGGGCAAAAATGCCGCATTTTTCAATTTGCTGAGAATGAATCATGTTCGTCGATTTGATGAGATGGACGCGCGAGATCTATTCTTATTTCTCATAGTAACTCTTATTCTCACCTGATCACTACCCTATATATATATATATATATATATATATATATATATATATGTAGGGATTGGATCCGGTGATAAAAATTCCTCCCGTGATAAAATGATAAAGTCGCTTGATTACCTTTACAATGTTGCTTGATTGTGTTTTAGTTGTTGCTTGATTACAATGTTGCTTGATCATTTATTGCTTGATTGTGTGTTAATTGTTCCTTGATTATATATTAGCCATTGATTTAATTAGATCCAATGGATGAGATTCATTCTTATTTTTAATATACTTATTTATTATCATATGATCCCATTTCTATATATGTATATACATTATATTATATTTACTTTAATTAATTTATAAATTTTACTTTCTCAGCGTGAATGTAAGTTTTTAATTTGAACAATGTTTATCGATTACTTCGTTTTTTTAATTGGGGCATAATATTTAAATGGGGAATTGGTGTTTTGACGCAACTCAAAAATATGACCAATCAATCGTTGACCACTTAACAATTTGCGCTCCTAGATTGAGACTTTTATATTATTTTCTTAATATGATAAGTTTCACTTCATAATTTATAATTTAATGCAAAAGTGAAACTTATCATATTAAGAAACTTATAATGTCAAGAAACTTTTCTCTGTCTTCAAAAGAAACTTTCATAATTAATATATGATAAAAATTATTCGTTACATCATTAGATTTAACTACATGCATTGATGCATGCTTTATGCATACTTGACATGCAACTTGATTTACTACTCTCACATATGTTAAGATTTTATATACACAATCTCCCTCGTTAGCTCTTTAATGAGTTCAATCGAATTAGAATATCACACTACGGTGATGACTCTTGTGCTTCATCAATAGCAATTTTGATATCCAGGCAGTTATCTCAATAATAATGGTCTTTATACGGTATTTTATTTGGTCATCGATAGTATATGTCTCATTCTAATTCGTATCAGCATCATATTGTTTTGCATTTGTGAGTTCAAGTCAAAGTAACTTTACTATTTGCGTTTTTTAGTACAAAACAATGTTTCCTCTTTAAATATTATAACATAATGTTATGTTTCAACTCTTACACTTTCGATTAATTAATTTTTTTAGTTTTCACTTTATTTCACTTGATAGTCAATTTGTATCTTTGATGCACCTTATCCCTTAATTGATTGCATATTTTTTAAATAATTTATTTAACGATAAAATAAATATTTTCAAACTCACATGTATTTCAAACTTTTCAAATTTTCAATAAAATAATAAGAAATATATCTATTCATGTATAGGGTAGTACATCACCATAAAAGAATTTAAACACAATTACTTTAATTGATTATTTTAAGTTAGAGCATGAACCAAAAATCTAACTTGGAAATTAACAACCAAACTTTTTGCAACTTTTTACTATAAAATAAAGTGTGTTATATTATTTCAATATATTCACCGCATATGAAGCATCGGATTCAGTTTACAACCTCTTCAAGTAATTTTTTTTAGTAGGTGATGTGATGCTTGAACACTTGCTTTTGAAACCTGTTTTTCTCTCCTTAAATAACACATTATAATCAATTTCACTTTTATCTGTCTTCTCGAAACTATACATATATTGAAGTGTGATGCATTAATATTATTTTTTGTTTTATTTCAGTTTTGTAATGTGATATTTTAAAAGTTTTTAAATTTTATTTCACAATATAGTGCGACACACTAATATTTTTGCAACAGTAGTCTCATGTCCTAATATTTCACATTTTAATTTATTTTAGCTCTATTGTGACATCCTATTTATTTCTCATTTTTATTTTATTTTAAAATATTACTCGACCTTCTAAAATAATCAATTATTTTATTTTATCTTAAAACTATTACAATATTCTAATTTTTTCTCATCTGTCGTTTTACTATACAACTTTATATTCTAATACAATTTGATTTTAATGCATTAAAATAATAAATTTTGGTTTATTTACCGTATTTTTAGATTTGATTTTAAATACTCTAACATTACATATTAGAATACATTGTGAAATAATTTAAAATTAATTGATAAATAAATCAAGTAAAATAATTGTTTATTTTTATAGATCTTTAGATAAATGTCATGAACAATAAAATTTGAATTCTTTTAATATTATTTTAGTGTAATTTTGTACTCCATTTGATGGATAATTTTCCTAAAATAATGAAAATGAAATCATAAATTTTGAATGAAAATAATGTGAAGATCTTAATTAAAAAATTAATATATATACATATATTAATTTTGAAATATATAATCTATAAAAGTAAAATCTAAAATTAAATTTATAATATATTATTTACAATTTAATATATTAAAAATCAAATTAATTTTCTTAGAGAATAAATATATGAGTGAAATTTATTAAAACCCATTTTCACTATATGTATTATAAAAATATCCAAAATATTATATTCATTCACAAAATACCCACTGCACATTCTGATATTTTTTTTAAAAATAGAGTTGCTTAAAATATATTTTTATTGAGGAGAGAGAGGGTCGGTGTCGGACCATGACACAGACCCGACCCGACACCGACCCACAATTAAAGTTCAAAAAAAATGAGAGTGGATCGGTGGCCGCCACCAACCCACTCCCCCACCGACCCAATTTTCCTACATTCCCTGACCCCCGACCCACTACCCCTTCTTTTCCCAGTCCCACACCGCAATATATATATATATATATATATAGGGGAGTGATCTAGGCTGAACAAGTATATGTGAATGAACAGAGAACTAAATCTAACCATCCATTTTGTACATCTACGTCCCAGATTCAATTTTTCCGTCTATCATTAAATAGTATAGTTTTTGTCATTTAAAGGGCATAAATGGAAGAAAAAAAAACCGCATAAGCAAAAACTGAAAATCGAAATTTATGGGGGCAGTTACCAATTAGGATCAACCCACGATCTAGACAAATTTAATCGAATATTTAGGATGTTTATTGGTTGTCATTAATGATTTAGAAAAAACACAAATTAGGTCAATATTTCTTCAACGACACAAACAATCGAACAAAACTCACAACTCGACTGCTCAGTGTTCGACGGCGAAAACTCTACAAAAATCCGGTGAGCTCTGTCATTTTTTATATTTTTTTTTAAGATCTTCAGCCCAAACCAGAAAATTGATGCATTGCGTTCATATTTTAACTAGGGCTTACAACAAACTGTTTCCGAACGAAATCCCACGGCGACAACAACCAAAAACCATGGGTCCGAAAAAAAAGACCAACTTGGGTGCTACATCTTCAGGAACTGTACCAAAATCAACCGCCGGCGCATCTTCCTCAGGTACGAATTCTTGAGTTTTTGTTTTACGAAACAATTTCGTCATAGAAAAATGAAAAACAAGTTCGATTGACGAATTTGCGTTTTAAAAAAAAATGAATAATTATCTTTATAATGAAAATTAGGGGCGGAACATTATCAACGCGGGAATTTTGTAAATTTTTAAAAAATCACTACTCAGTAAATATAGTGTATCAAATTTGACATGTACTTTACCTTTTATGATTTAGGTTTTCGAATATCATTTTTATGTGTGTAGTATGTCATTTTTTTAAAAAAAAAGGGTAACAGAACATATAGATTACTTATTGGTACATTGTCATTTAATAGTTGATTGAATATCATTAATGTTACATTACCCAATTCATTTTTTAATTTTTTTGAAATATTGCAATGCAAAACATATGTATATCATTTTTCTGTTTACTTAATGTCATTAAAACACCATGCATGTCTTCATGATATCTGGTTTATTGCACGAAAACATAAACTCTATGTTTTAGCTGATAAATTGGACATCTTCTTTACCTATAATGATGTAGGTTTTTGAATATCATTTTTAAGCGTATAGTATGTCTTTTTTTTTAAATAAATAGGGTAACAGAACATATAGAATACTTATTGGTACATTGTCATTTAATAGTTGATTGAATATCATTAATTTTACATTAACCATATCATTTTTTAATTTTTTTGAAATAATACAATGCAAAACATATGTATATCATTTTTATGTTTACTTAAAGTCATTAAATCAACATTCATGTATTCATGATATCTGTTTTATTGTTCGAAAACATAAACTATGTGTTTTAGCTGATAAATGATAACACCCAAAAAACAAAAATAATTTCACACATGCAGGTAGTAAGCGTCCTAGACCACCAGATGATGAAGACATTTTTACTGAGGAACCACCACAAACCAATGAACCAAAAACTAAAAAGAAAAAGGAGAAAAAAATTAAACCAAACCATGGTAGAGATCTCTTTGCGAAAAGGAGCCCAGAGGTTTTAGTCGAAAAGATGAAAACGTTTAATGAGGAACAGGTTAGAGCAGTGAATGAAATGGGTTTTGGGGGAATAACACTAATACAGATCAATGAGATACCTTCTAGGTTGGCCATTTGGATACTGGATAATTTTGACCCTGTGTCTTGTAGCATTGTTTTGGCTAGTAAAAGAAGACTACACATAGCTGATGAAGATGTGTATCTTACATTAGGATTCCCTAGAGGAAAAACAATGATGCAACGTAGGAAAAAATAAGAACATTCCTCCATTATCACAAGTTTAGCAAAAAGATTGAATAAAAAGAAAAATATGTTGCTGCCTTCTGTTATTGAGGAAGAAATGATGAGTGACATACATGGTGGTAACTTATTCAAGCGATGTTTCCTCATACTAGTAGAGCTATACCTGATAGAAACTCCAGCAGACGGTTATGTAAAGCCGAAAATCTTAGATTACATCATGGATGTGAACGAAATTCCGAACCTTAATTGGTGTGCTTAC
>JAPKLW010006448.1:0-17347 GCA_026898455.1 Plectranthus barbatus | reverse complement strand
GAAAGGAATGATCCAGAGATCTAACCCTGCAGGACCCGCTGATGATCGGGGACCTAAATGATTCTATTTTTCTTGCAGGAACTAGGTCATGCAAGTCAGCTTCAGAGGTCGAGCGAGTGGATCATTGATAGTGGTTGCTCCGCTCATATGACTGGTGAGGAGTTCCTGTTCTCAGAGCTCACCAAGGTCAGAGGACCTCCAGTTATTTTTGGTGATAACTCCAAGGGCAGAGTTATCAGCAAGGGATGCATCGAGAAAGATGATGTCCGAATTGTGAACGTATCCCTTGTTACCAACCTGAAGCACAACCTCCTGAGCATCAGTCAGCTGTGCGACAATGGTTATACCATTGTGTTTGACAAGTCTGGGTGCCAGATCAAGAATGAAGATTCTGGTGAGACCAAGCTGAGAGGTGTCAGGAAAGGAGGCCTTTATGTCGTTGACTGGCAAAGCGGGAAGACTGATACATGCTTTGTAGCCACCAGTTCCATGGAGACTAACTGGCTGTGGCACAAAAGGTTAAGTCATTTGAATTTCAAAACTATTAACTATCTAACCAAGCATGATCTTGTAGATGGTCTTCCCAAGGGCGGGTTCAAGAAAGAAGGAATTTGCAAAGCATGCCAGCAAGGCAAACAGACTAAGAAGTCCTTCAAGAACCAGTCGCCAGTCCACCCCAGTACCAGTCAGGTACTCGAGCTGTTACATATGGACCTGTTTGGACCAGTAACGCCGCAAACCATTGGAGGAAGGCGATATTCGCTGGTGGTAGTCGATGACTACTCGCGCTATACATGGGTAAAGCTTCTCAGATCCAAGGATGAAGTGAAGGTGATTCTTCCAGAATTGATCATCCAAGCTCAGAAACAGAGAGAAGCCGTGGTGAAGCGAATTCGTTCAGACAATGGGACTGAATTCTGCAATGGTCCGCTGATGGATTTTTGCGCGGAGGCCGGGATCAAACATGAGAGATCTACTCTAAGGCAACCGCAGCAGAATGGACTGGCAGAACGTAGGAACAGGACGCTGAAAGAAGCGGTCCGATCCATGCTGGCTGAGTCTGGTTTGGGTCAGAGTTTCTGGGGAGAGGCGTTGGTGACTGCCTGCTATACTCAGAATAGAAGCGGGATCAACGACAGACTCCAGAAAACTCCCTACGAAGTGTACTTTGGTCGTAAGCCTTCTATAGCTCATCTCCGTGCATTCGGTTCACCATGTTATATCCATAATAATGGGAAGTCAAACTTAAATGCCTTCTCGCCTAAAGCTGATGAGGGTGTGTTCGTCGGATATGGACATCCCTCTCACAAGGGCTACAGGGTATTTAATAAGACTACCAAGCTTGTGGAAATAACATGCAATGTTGTTTTTGATGAAGCTACTTTAGTGCGCAGGACCTTACGCCAACTGGCTGAAGATGTTCCTGAGGTCGAGGATGTCTGCGACCAGTTGGGCAGGAATTCTTCCGATGCTCAACCAACTGGTTCGACTAGACCTATGAATGGATCATCTTCACAACCAGTTCCCTCAGGTTCCCATCAGCAACCTGAGAGGGTCGGTGATGCAAATGATCTTGCTGAGACCTTACACTCAATCTCTCTGAGTGATCCAAGCAACAATCTAGGGGGAGTCCCTACTGGCCTTTTTGAAGAAGAAGGCAGTGATGGACCAGCTGGAGTGGATGTTCCAGCTGATGCTGACAACGTTGGTGGAGTTTCAGACAACCAGTCAGAAGGTGATGCTGATGAAGTTGTTCCAACTGGTGAAGGTCCAGCACCAGCTGATGTTGGAGCCCCGACTGGTGGAAACTTGGAAGCACCAGCTGTCAGACCAGTAGAACCTGTTTCACAGCCGGCACCAGCAGCCGCTGGTCCTCCCAAATGGCTGAGAGATCACCCATCTGATGCTATTCTCGGTGATCTGGAAGGTTCTGTCCAGACTCGACACGGCAGAGCGCTTTTATCTTGTTTTATCTCTCAGATGGAACCTACATCCATCAAAGATGCGCTCGAATCTGCCGATTGGATCAATGCCATGCACGAAGAGCTTGCGGAGTTCACTCGCAACAACGTTTGGGACTTGGTAGAGAGGCCATCACACCAGTCAGTGATCGGCACCAAGTGGGTTTTCAAGAACAAGCGAGATGAAGATGGCATTGTGATTCGAAACAAAGCTCGTCTAGTCGCCAAGGGGTATAGACAGTGTGAAGGCATCGACTTTGATGAGACCTTCGCACCAGTTGCCAGGATGGAGGCGATACGGCTGTTCCTTGCTTATGCAGCGTATCACGGCTTCACAGTGTTCCAGATGGATGTGAAGAGCGCCTTCTTGAATGGCGAGCTGAAAGAGGAGGTATATGTCGAGCAACCTCCAGGATTTGAGATAGGCACCAAGGTATACAAGCTGAGAAAGGCCCTGTATGGATTGAAACAGGCGCCCAGGGCTTGGTATGAAACACTGTCACAATTCTTAACCAGCAATGGATTTCGGAAAGGGAAGATTGATAGGACTCTCTTTCTTCTCAAAGATGGTAGTGATATGCTGATGGTGCAGATTTATGTCGATGACATTATTTTCGGGTCAAAGAATATAACTCTTTGCGAGAAGTTTTCTCAACTGATGCAGACATCATTTCAGATGAGTATGATGGGCAAGCTGACTTACTTTCTAGGACTGCAAGTCCAGCAGTCAGCGGATGGCATTTTCATTAGTCAGCGGAAGTATGCCAAAGATCTTATTCAGAAGTATTGCCCTGAGAAAACAAAGACCCTAAGAATACCTATGAGCACCAGCTGTCAGATATTTCTTGATGAGCAAGGAGAATCAGTTGATCCTGCCAGTTTTCGAGGACTTATTGGATCACTTCTCTATCTCACGGCCAGCAGACCCGACATTTCTTATTCAGTCGGAGTGTGTGCCAGATTTCAAGCAAATCCGAAGAAGTCACACATGGAAGCTGCCAAGAGGATAGTGAAATATCTGAAGGGGACTGAATCTCTTGGAATATGGTATCCCAGAAATGATGAGCTGACACTCATCGGATATTCAGATTCAGACTTCGCTGGATGCCGTATTGATCGCAAAAGCACCAGTGGTACGTGTCAATTTCTAGGACACAAGCTGATCAGTTGGTTCAGCAAGAAGCAGCACTCAGTTGCTACCTCTACCACTGAGGCTGAGTATGTTGCCGCTGCCAGTTGCTGTGCTCAAATAATTTGGATCAAGCAACAACTGGAGGATTATGAAGTGGACACTGGCTGTGTTCCAATCTATTGCGACAACAACAATGCTATGTGCATCACTAAGAATCCGGTTCATCACTCCAGAACCAAGCACATAGACATTCGACATCACTTCATTCGTGATCATGTCGAGAAGAAGGATGTCAGCGTGGACTATATCAGAACTGAAGATCAACTGGCTGACATCTTCACCAAGCCTCTTCCAGAAGCTAGATTTAAGGAGTTGTGCATCAAACTCGGTCTCATGGAGATTGATGTGAGCCTTAATGATGAGGAAGAATGAGTCCCAGCTCTCATTCTGTTCTTGACCTTCTGGAGGATGCTGATTACGACTAAGTCCAAGCTCTTAGTTGTTTCTTAGTTAAGTGGTTCTTAACTGGCAGATGGTACCTACTGGCAGAACATATCCCTCAAATGTCCAAGGAAATGAGTCCCAGCTCTCATTTTAGATTTTGCCAGCAAATGCCATCAGTCGAAGCGAAATTGGGTCCCAGCTCCCAGTTTCAAGCAATGATGAAGGAGTGGATTTCTTGAAGGGAAGATTATGCGGAATAAAATTGAGTCCAAGCTCTCAATTCTTCAATCTTTCAGGTTGCCAGCTGATAACTGATGGAAGTTTGCCAGCAGCAAGTACTATCAGCAAGTGGTATCAGTTGCTAACTGATGACGAGGCCAACCAGTTAGGGGGAAGTATGCGACTGGCATATGCTACTGATGACCAGTCATGCCAGCTGTATCAGAAAAGGCGGGATTGTTCAAATCCATGTAGCGTGTACTGGCCTCAGAATTTAATGCGGCATTTAATGCCACATTTAATGCGCACAGTGGCTGCGCAGTCCGACTTTTGGTTGCCACCAATTGTTGCGCGCCACGTCAGCTCCACGTCGTGACGCACGTCAGCACGACCACGCTCGTCAACACAGGGAATCGGGCCTGCTGATGACCGTCGATCCCCGCTTGCTGAGCGTCAATCCTGGTCGTCTGATCTTGCATGGACTTGGGTATAAATACCCGATGCCTTTCGTCGGATTAACCTTTTACGATCCTTCGAATTTCAGAACCCTAAATCTGTTCATATTTCTTCATCTTCCTTGATATTTTTCTGAAGTTATGGCATCATCATCTCAACCAGCTGATAACCCTCCATCTACTTCTACATCTTCCTCGTCTGGTTCACCAGACCTACCTGTAGCGGAAGCCCATATGCCAACGTATACTGGCATAGTAAAAATTGAAGATATAGATTACACCCTTCCGTTCGCTCGACTGGTTCAGTTGAACAAGCCGGCGACCAGGGCTCAGCTCTCGAACGCGCAACTCAGGGCAGCGCAAGTTCAGAAAGAGAAAATTCTGAACGAGAAGCTGGCGCGCAAGAATTATGGGAAGGAGCTGATGGAGATGATCAACCGGGAAGGCCTTCGTCAATATCTGACGGCAAGGCCCGAGACCTTCCATCCACACATGGTAGCCGAGTTTTACGCTCGGGCCGTGGTTGCTGACGATAGGAAGTCGTTCACTACATCGGTGTTCGGCCACCTGATCACCGTCACCGCCGAATACCTCGCCAATCTCTTCGGCTTGAGGAATAAAGGAGAGGAAGTAGCCACGTATCATCAGGATGATACGGTGGAGTTCCGAAGGAGATGGGCACAATGGAAGAGGGCAGAAGTCACCGTCTTCCGGACTGGCATGAGGAAGTCCGAAATGGAGGACTACTGGCAGATGGTATGCGACATCGTCGTTCGCATGCTCCAATGTGAGGTCGGTTCGTATGCTGAGCTGAGCCTGCGCAAGTTTTCAGTGATGTGCGCACTGGTTGATGGGATCGAGGGCAACTGGGCCGAGTTCTTCTTCGGCCGGCTACTGGAGAATGTAGCCAGGAACGCCAATGTTCCGATTGACGGCAGTTTTGCTCACGCCGTATCTTTCGGGCTGAGGATCAGCCATATATTGGAGATGGAGCTCGGTGATGCTGTTGACCAGGGGGAACAGCTGGTGGGCTCCGATTACATTCCAGCCACCAAGGAGAAGGTGAAGCTGCCCCGCCCTGACTACCATAAGCCGCGGAGGCTGAAGGGAAAGTCAGCAGTCGACCCAGCTGAGGTCGTTTCTGAGGAGGACTCAGAAGACCTGGGAGAGCAAGTGCCAGCTGTGGCTCTCCCACTGACTGAGGAGGCAAGGGCTCGACTGAAGAGGAAAATGGAGATGGAGTCTCTTTTCGAGACTATGGAAGGCGCGGTGGCTGAGGCGACTGGTATCCACCCACGGGACGTACAATTTATACCAGTCACCAAGAAGCCTACCCACAAGAAGCAAAAGACCTCCCAACACCAGCAGCCACCGTCAGCTGTTGCTTTCAACCCCGAGTCTGGGAAGATCTCCATCCCAGTCAAGAAGTCCATTCTGGGACTGACCGAGGAAGAGACACTGGAGAGGATGACCCGGAAGAGGAAGAGGGTCCAAACCAGAGCTCAGCGGGTGATTGAGCAGGCGAAGAAGGAGAAAAGTGCCTCCATAGTCAGGAGGAAGCAAGCCAAGGCAAGGCTGAAGGCCTTGGCAGCCCAGCGAAAATTAGAGGCTGAGCTGGCAGCCCGCGATGAAGCCTATGCAAAAGTGCAGGCTGAGCATGAAGCCAGGCGCCAGGCAGAGCTGGCTGAGCAACTGAGGCTGGCGACCAGGGGCAAAGGGAAAGCCCATGTAATCCAAAGTGCCAGCCGATCAGCACCAGCACCACCAGGCGAGCTCCTACCTGAAGAAACATTTGAACGCCTGCTGGTGATGGGCGCTGACAAGGATGTACTATCCCTTGTGGATGAGTACCAGCCGGAGGAGGAAGCCGCTGATGTCCCTCCACCCGCGCAAGGGGGTGGTGGAGGTGATGAAGATGTCCCACTGGCCGCGCAAGGGGGTGCCAGTGGAGGAGTAGAGGTGCGGGCGACCACCCCAGTAAAACTGGCGAGCTTCTCGGATGTCAGTTCTGAATCCGAGGAGGCAGAGGAGGATGCAGAGGAGATGGCTGAGGAGCCAGAGCAGGAGCCAGCTGAGGAGGTGGTTTCACACTCCACGGTGCAGAGGATGAGGCCAAGGGACTTGTTCCCAGATTTTGAAGATAAGGCTCAAGTTTCTGCCAGTCGCCCCCGATCTACAGATGCTTCGACATCAACTTCTGGGCGACCAGCAGCATCCTCAACACCACCAGCTAAGCGTGCGCGCTCTGCCAGGCGACAGTACATGCTCTGCATCCACGAGCATCAGCTGATTGATGAGGACGACTTCCAGTCGCTCATCACAGGGGTACATCGGTGGGAGCACCGCGGGGAACTTGCGTTTGAAAATTCAAGAGTGTCTGAGCCATCAGCATTCAACATTATCCCGACCAGCGGCCTCCCCCACCAGTCTGTTTACGCCTCCAGAATTTCTGACTGGTGCCTGCCCCTGCAGCCCGTGGAATACTTCAATTCCACTCTCTACGAGTATGCTGCAAACATTACGGCTGAAGTGGAGAATGCCGTCAATGACGAGATGATGGCCAGCTACCGTAGACTCTGGAGAGTGGATCCGGAGCTGTTTCAAGAATTCCAAAGATGGAAGATTTTTGACAGATGCCAGCGCCTGCTGTCTGTTGAAAAGAGGGCGGTTCTATATGCCAGGCTCGGGCTTGGGTACTGGAGAGCGGAGGAGGAGTGGGCCAATGCTTTCATGGGCACTGATCCTGATTGCCCCCAGCAGCTGTCTACAAGGAGAATCAGGCGCCGCTTGCAGAAAATCGCTGATTACAGACAACTGACTGGAAGCTCCGGCCTCCCGCCACCGAAAAAGCACAAGTTACCCTTCCTCCAGTTCCGAGAAACCAGCCGGGGGTACCAGCTGACATACGCGCTCCGTCGCATCAAAGTGCTGGTTACCCTCCCATCAATCCTCCCATACTTTGGCATCTTGTTCGACATGGCGGCCACTGCATTGCTGATTGATCATGTGGTGGAGGAGGATCCATCCCGCCCTTGGTGGCTGACCACTGCAGTCGCTGCTGTTCCCAATGTTGTGGAGCTGGAGCACATCGACTGGCAGGTGGTGGAAGTTGATACATCCACCGGTTCAGAACAAGTCCCGCCAGCATAAGCTGAGATGCTGGTGGAGGAGCCAGCCGCCGAAGAGGAGTCAGCAGCAGCAGCAGCAGTACCAGCATATGCACCAGCAGCCGCTGCAGAGCGAGTCGTAGAGGGGCCAACTGGAGCTGACACTGAGATGGCTGAGGCCTCATCTGATGTGCCCTCTACTTCTCTGGCGCTGACAGCAGAGCCTCTCTCCGAGGTCCATCCACCTGCGCAACTGATTGCTTTGATTGACGCCAGGCTGGAGCAGCGTTTTTCCTCCTATCGCTCGGAAATGACGCAACAAATGGAGTCTTTCACCTCTGGGGTGTCCTCTTTTTTGGCGCGGATCCAAGAGGGGGAAAGAGCGCGAGCAATCACTGAGGAGGAAAGAGCTCGGCTTGCTGAAGAAGAACGAAGGCTCGCTGAGCAAGAGCGAAGGATTGCTGCAGAGGAGCGCCGGATTGCAGCTGAGGAGAGATTGAAGCGAGATCAAGACATGGCAGCATTAACTGAGATCCTGAGGTCCTTAACTGGCAAATCTTTTTCACCAGGATCATCTTCTAAGCCATGAGTCTTGTATTTTTTTCCTTTTGCTGTAAATACGTGTACTCAGTTAGACTAGTCAGTATTCCTTCCTGTACTTGTAATGATACATCATTAATGGAATGATTGCTGACAAGTTGATGACAATCACTCATTGTCCAACACTGTCTAAGTATTGATTTACCAGCTGAACTTACACTTTTTGTGTAATCAGCACCAGCACTCCATTTGATTTTTTATTCTAACCTGACTCAGATTCTTACTTCTTAACTTAATCGAGCAATATCTCTCCCAGTTTGAGGGGGAAGATTTTTAGGTTAGAGCTGATGTGAGGAAGTGGTTTCATGGGTTTAGATCTGATAGGTTTATTTTGAAAAACCCTGAAATACTTTGTAACTTTCCTCATCAGCTGAGTGCTCGCTGGTTAGGCTTTGATCGCACCAAAAAGGGGGAAATTGTTGGGAAAATTGTCAGTTTCCCTTCCCCAGTTGATAGCTTAGATCTTAGACTTGGTGTTTAAGTGTTTTGGTGGATCAAATCCTAAGTCCAACCAGCGTCAGTTTGTCTCTAGAATAGCTCTAGTTCTCAATGTAAAGTCCTGTTTAGGTCTTTTGAGTTGTAAGTCGTAGCTGATCAAGACTCATGCTGGCTACTGTTCACCAGCATGAGATGTGCTTACCAGTTGAGAGAAGTCTCACCAGCAAGCGACTGACAAAGACTCATGCTGACACTGTTCATCAGCATAGAGTAGAGCTATTGACTGGTTACTGTTCACCAGTTGGGAAGGTTTTCACCAGCAGGAGGCTGAGAAATCTTACCAGCAGAATATGTGTTCTGGCTAACACTATTCACCAGCGGTGAAGCCACCAGTCACGGGAGATTCCAAGAGATAACATCAGACGAATTGGTAGACCTTGATTGTGCAAAGGAAAGTCACCAGCAGAGACTGTCAGCACAAGATCACCAGAATGATCTACCAGTCGGATGTTACCAACAGAATTAAAAGATTCGCTCTCCCAGTGTCTTAGAGACAAAAAGAAGATTCGTCGAGGAATTAACTGACAGAGTATGACTTTAAGGAGGATACCTTAAAGTCTATCAGTTCAAGACAACCAGTTCTGATTCCTCGTACTGACGAATAGTGCCGTTCTGACATAAAGAGATCTATGTCAGATAAAGTGGACAAAAGCATGGCGCTTTCCGGAAATTCCTACCTGCCGCCTGCAGAAGGACATGCGTGGACAGAGACTTTTCCGGATGTGTCCAAACGGCTAGTAGATTTGAATGGGATCCCTCGTCTATAAATACCTGGGATCCAACAACATTCAATACTCTTCACCTACCGAAAGAACGATCGCACTTATTACCAGCAAGCAAAACTTTCGAGGCTTTTCTTAAAAGCTCTTACCGTGTGTTGATCTATTCAAACACGAGACTTCAAGCTTCCAGCTTGTAAGTTACAGATCTCTTTGGTGATCTTTCTCTCTCTGAGGAAGTTCACAGCAGTTCTAGAGCCAGCCAGCTCTTGAGCTATTACGGGCAGTTTGCCGCAAAAGGATTCACGTTCTTGGGAGAACTCAACACCCAATCAGTCAGAGGAGGAGGTTGAAGTGACGTGCTCGCACTCCATCCATCTGACGAGAGCTGAAGAAGGACAAGGACCGGGAGCGGTTGATCCAGTGGACTGGTAGACGGGGCATCTACCAGCTGGAGATAGATCGTAGGATACTTTGTACCTGATTGCTCTTATAGTGAATTTCCAGTGCATCGACTGGAGAGTGGACGTAGATCAGTTGATCGAACCACTATAAAAATCCTTTGTCTTTTATCAGCTTTCTGCATTTCATACTGATTTGAAACCCAGCACCCAAGTGCTGGTGTATATCTGAAAACTGATATAACTGTGCAAACACGACTTAAAAAATATTCGAAGTCTTGAGCTACCAGCTGACCAGCCAGTTGCCAGTCAGCTGAGTACTCACTGCCAGTTGACTTACCAGCTGACAAGGTCCCAGTCAGCTGAGTAACCAGCAGAGCGTAAGAAACGAACAAACACTTTTTCCGCTGCCAAGTTAACATTCTGATAAACCGGGACCAACATTTATATACAGTACGATATGTAAACGATATACCCTATATTTTAGAATCTCATACCGTTATTGTACCATATATTTTCGGTACGATGTTATACCATACTGTTAATCACGGTATATAAAGATTTCAATACAATATGTACGGTATATTCAGTGTTTCGATATTTTTTCCCACACCTAATTAAGATCCTCCTTTCTTAATAAGTTAATTAAGACATTTTTTTATAAATCAATCAATAAATAAATATATTAATTTATATTCATCCCACCCAAACCGCATTTATTATACTAACACAATAAACATTTGAATTGTGCATTTATTACTTTTAATAATACTCATCATTTATTACAAAATTAAATTTGATTTTAATTAATCTAATTGACAAATATTAAAACATTTTTAGGTGGAATTAATCCTATATGAAACTCATAATTTAAATCAATAAAAAAGAAAAAACTAAAACCACAGAACATATTCCTCAATGGTCAAAACAGTCGCTTTAGACTTAAGTTATCTCCATAAACGAAGGAAAAAAAATATTCCTCTTCTCCTACTTCTACTTGCTGATAGATTTTGTGGCCGAAAACCTCGAGAATTCAACAATGGAGGATCCAGGACTTTGGGATTCGGATCCGGATTGTGATTCTGAATCGCCAACCTTCGAGAAGGATCGACACGTTCTCTATCTGCAGATGATGTATCAGCTGCTGCCGCCGCCGTACGAAGGCCAAGAGATCAACCGCCTCACTCTCGCTTACTTCGTCATCTCCGGCCTCGACATCCTCGGAGCTCTCGATCGAGTACCTCCTCTTTCCTGATCCCCGATTTACGGTTTCATAATTCTCTTTTGCGTGTGTTTCTAGAAGTGATTCATGTTTCTAGATGTTGCAATTGATGGCTGCTTCTGGTGCGTTATTAGCTTGATTTGGCTGAAGATTTAATTTTTGTTGAGTGATCTTGATAAATCTGAGTTACCCAAGGGTGTAGTTTTAGTATAGTTAGCATGTTTTTTCTGTAATTTCGTTCACATACTTATATCAATTACATAAAATTGTTATTAATAGAAATGTGAGTGAATATACGGACAAAGCTCAAGTTAAAACTATAAATAAAGATTAAAGACACGGTTTTATTGGATAAAACTTGAGTATGGAGTGTAATAAAAATACCAAAGTTACCTAGTAAGATGGAGTTTATGATTATCAACAATATAGAGTAGTGTTTGAATTGAACTTACATAGAAAGACTTCTATGAAGAGTTTTTAGTTCTCAACCATTCAGTGGTACTAGCTTTAGCTTTTATTTCTAGTAAGCAAAGAGTGTGAAGTTTGTTTTCCACCCTGCATAAGTGTTATAAATAGAAAGTGTTCTGGTTATTGCCACATTCTAGACTGTTTGAGCACTTTAAGGAGTTACAAAAGGATAGATAGGTCTGGACAGGGTTTGGAACAGGTCAGTCACACTGAGAATGGTTTTGATCTGGTGGTTTGGCTAGAAATGATAGTTTAGATTGTCATTTGCCATTAATTATAATATGAATGCCCTTCCAATTTGAAAATAAAAGCATTTGCGGTGTAGTTCAGGTGTCATCCACAGGATTTAATTAGCATAATAGAGTGCTTCAGACTTTTGCCACAAATCAGTTCTGCTTCAATTTAAATTGTTTCCTTAACAAATACATTTGGTATGATGTGGGTTTTCTAATTGTAGTTGACATTTGACAATGGCATTAAGTTCAGAAATATCTTTTCTGACAACCTGTTCGATATTTCTGTTAGATTGACAAAGATGCAGTAGTTAATTGGGTTTTATCTCTACAAGCTCACCCAAAGAATGACGGAACTTTTGAAAATGGTAAGGTAATTCATTTTCCAGAGTCCTTTTTATAACAGAAATAATGCTACAAGACTGATGGATTCTCACGAAAATCTGTATATGCGCAGGACAGTTTTATGGATTCCATGGTTCCAGAAGCTCCCAATATCAATCAAATAATAATGGGGTATTGGAACTGTTTATAGCATATTTAGCCAAAAAGCTAAAGCCTTTGTCTATGGTGTTTCTTGTTGCAGTATTTGATTGCTTCATTTTTTTAAAAAATTTTTTTTGCCTTTGCAGGCTCCAAATTTGAATGGCAGTCACCTAGCAAGCACATATTGTGCGCTGGCCATATTAAAGACTGTTGGCTATGATTTATCTCTTATAGACTCTGAATTATTGTTGAAATCAATGAAAACTCTTCAGCAGCCAGATGGATGGTACTATTGCTCTTCATGCTATGCCCTTGTTCTAATTTTATTGCTGCCTCAGTAACTTATTGGGTTTTTAGCTATTCCTTTTTGCTAGGAATGGAAATGATATCTAATAGGGATATTGTGTTCCATACTCTACCTTGTTTGGAATTCCTCATGATACAGAGAACTTTGATGGTTGAGTTACTGGAACTTGAAGCAAACCCTTGGAATTGTTAAGAATATGGCTACATGGCATATGCTTCTATGTATCTTGAGATTCCAACAAACAAGTATATTATTTTGGCTTATTATCCACAAAGTATGTCGTATTTATGAAGCCTGAAGGAGGAGTTTAAATCAACATAGAGAATGGACCGTTGTTTGAATTAGTGGCAATTTATGTTCAATACATGCATGATAGCTTAAATGCTTGTAAAATTCATATGCCTTGGATTTAGGTTTACTGCCTTTGTCTTGATCATTGTCAAAACAATATTTTTACTATGCTTGGGGAGTGTTTGACCTTTGGGTCTCTCACCCACTTAGGAGTGAGGATACCAATAGGCTACAACACCTTTGTCCAGACTTCATCTTTTCATTGTTTCTCTATGCCCTTTACTTCAATTATTTTACTCATTGTTTTTTCTCAAATGTACCCTGCTGCATGACATGCATGGAAAAAGAAAATCCCAAAATGAGTTGTTTAATGGTTGTGTGACATTTTGGCTCTCGGTTTTCCTAGTTCACAATGATGATGAGTTATTTTTCCTTTTCCTTTTTTTTTTTGTTGTTTTTATTTGCTGATCATTATCTAGAGTTTCTATAGTATAATAATTTTGCCTTTTCAGGTGACTGAATTGAGTATTTAATGTATCTCATTTATCACAGTTTTATGCCCATTCATACTGGAGGAGAAACAGATCTCCGCTTTGTGTTTTGTGCAGGTAAGAAGCTTCATCGATTGTATACCTGAGTATCATTTTTATTTAGATGATGATTTAACTAAGTAGTTTTTTATGTCTTCAGCGGCTATTTGTTCGATGTTGAATAACTGGAGCGGCATGGATGGCGAAAAAGCTAAGGAATATATTAGTAATTGTCAGGTAGTTTTATCTTTAAACCTTCTATTAATTTCTTATGAGATTGCATCCTCTAAATTTCACCAATATTATATTCAAGTATATACTTATTGTCTTTCTCTGCAGTCATATGACGGTGGCTTTGGTCTGATTCCTGGTTCAGAATCTCATGGTGAGTGGATGTGAACGTTTTGGATCTCGTAGTTCATTTTGTTTGGCGGTTGCATTCAGAGATTATCAGCTCAATAAACCTGCCCATTCTTTCTCATTTTTCTTTGTGGTGATTTTGCGGGTAAGTGTTAAATAGTTGGCTGTTTGAGCTGGTGACCTTATTTCAATTGCTTGGGTGTGGTCACACCGTACAGATTTTTGTCACAGTAAGTGCTCGTTTGCTAGGTAGTATAAAGAGGTATATATACCTATGAGTCTATTTATAGCTAATAGGTTGTATACTTCAAAACTCAAAGCCTTGTTGAAACCAAAAGCCTATTTTGTGTAAAACCCTCTCTGAGGTTTGTTATGTAAAAACAGAAGTACTTACATGAAATCTTAAATGAATATTTTGCACAAAGTAGTCTTCTATTAATCAAACCATTCAATTAAAAAAAAATATTTTTTGGAATTGTAATTTTATGGATAATATACTATTCCGAATAATACATATTGATATTTTACTTGGGTAAAGACATCCTGGTCATACATTTCAAGTCTGAACCCGTTCTGCTTAGTAAACGAGCCCTTAAGGATTTGAATTGATTTAGTGTTACAGGTGGCGCCACTTACTGTGCTGTTGCGTCTCTTAAACTGATGGGGTTCATCAAAGAAGATTTACTGTCTAAAAGAGCTTCCTCTGACGTCATCAATGTGCCATTGCTTCTGGATTGGAGCTTGCAGGTTTATATTCTGTTCGGATTTAGATCACAGCAGCTAACTTTATTTCAATTCTTAGAATGCAGAACTAAGAATCAGTAACAACTTCAAATTGCCATAACGAATGTCGACATTACTTATCAATTGAAATTGTTACTAATATAAAAAACTCAATGTTGCAGAAGCAGGCACAAGAAGATGGTGGTTTTCGTGGTAGAGCAAACAAGCCAACAGATACATGCTACGCCTTTTGGTGTGTTTAAATAATACTTCTGTCTTTCCCTTTTTTTTTTTCCTCTCTCTCTTTTAAAATTTTATCTTTCTTACATCTTTAACCCGGAGTAGCATTTATTATGTAGGGTTGGCGGAGTTCTAAGGATTCTACAAGCTGATGTATTCATAAATGAGCAAGCATTACGTGGATTTTTGTTGACTTGTCAATCTGAGGTACTTTTCTTTCTCCTCCCAGCTTTAATGACTCTGATTGTAGTTCCATTGCTCCCCATAACTCATTCTTCTTATTTCTGAAAACAACGAACCTGCAATGTAATGACTGCATCCAAAATTAGTCCATTGATCCCACAGCACGTTTATTTCTGGAATAATTGGACTGCATCATTTTTCTTTCGTAACCTTTTGGTATGATGAAGTAACACTTGAAGAGATTGACATTTATTTAATATCTTGACCGTGTATCCTCTCCCGTGGCAGTATGGTGGTTTCAGTAAATTCCCGAGACTGCTGCCAGATCTCTACCACTCCTACTATGGATTTTGTGCGTTTAGCATGTTGAAAGAACCCGGTCTCAACCCTTTGTGTGTCGAACTTGGCATGACCGAAATCGCTGCACTCGGACTCGGACTCGGACTCTGACTCTGACTCTGCACCGGCACTAGTGAAGAAGAGTATAACGATCAGCAACGTTGACATCAGCTGTAAATTTTCCAGGTTTCATGTTTCTTTTCCCTCCATTTGATTTATATGCATGCATATGCTTTGCTTGTCTGTGGATAACTTTAATTAGTTGATTTGGATGAAGCAGAATTTGCTTGTGCAATATATGTATGGTTTGTTTTCTACATATGTTGGGGCCTTGGACAGTTTTTGATTTTCACTTTATTGATGAAAGATTTTAACTTTTTATTGAAGGAAGTGTTATTACTCCAGAATTGATGTATTTTAGCATTATAAATTATACTTTTGATTTTTTTTTTCCTTTGATCTTTTTAGTATTAAATTTAAACATGGTCCATTCAATTAAAGTGATGCAATAATCAACGTGAGATTCATTTGATGCACAAAAGGCGACCGCCGCTGTTGGATAGACAGGAGCTGTGCAATATTGGATTCCAAGATTTGATTGATTTTTTTTTTTTGGGGGGGGTTATGATATACGGTTAAAAGTTAAAATACTAAAATTGTAGCGACAATTCTATTATTGATGTAGGGATTTCAACTTCGATATTGTTATAATATTATTACTAGTATTGCACCCACGCGATGCGTGGGAATTTTTAATTATGATATAAAGATAATAATAATAATAATAATAAATTTGATACTTTATTTATAATAAACAATATGGATTTCTAAACGTATATTCATAAAATTGTATGGAACATATATAGCATAAATAGATAATTTTTATGTATAATTATATTGATATTAATTTGGTATAGATAATTAACCTTTATATGATACGTTTAATTATCAACAGTAGGGAAGTCATTTAATATAAAGTTGGTCTCCTGATAGACGGTCTCACCATTTTTTATTGTGAGAGGGACCTTATTACATCATTTCATTTTTTAATATATATTTTTTTCTGTGCGAAAGATTACATTATTTGTAACAAAGAAATACATTATTTGCAATAAAGAAATAAATCATTTCAATAAATTTAATACACCATTAAATGTATCTTACAATAAAAATGATGAGACCGTCCCATATGAAAGTTCACCTTTAATATATTCCTAAATTTAATTAGAGAGTTTTGTCTTTGGGTATATATATATCCCAAAGTTTTATTTTATATTCACGTATTAATAATGTAGATTTCTTAAATTTAATTATATAATTTTAAAATTAAAAAAAAATTCCATTTCTCTCCTCTCTTCTCTCTCCCCTCCGACGGTCTCTTCTTCTCTCCATCTGCTTGTCGTTTCTCTCCTTCCCCCTTTATCAAAAATCATATTTCAACAATAATTAAAGGTCGGTCTCTTTCTTCATTTGTTCCTCCTTACGTACAATTGTTATTCAGGATATTAAATTATGCATAATCTTATTCACATTGTATATAAATTATGAGATAACAATCTTACAAATTTGTGTATACACTTTAAAAGTATATAGTATTTTACTATTGATAATAATTAGATTACATTTGTACATCAATTATAGAAAAATATAATATTGGATAAGAAACATCATTAATCCAAACAAATAACAATTTTTTCTTCAATTACAATATATTAAACAACACAAACAAAATTATTTAATTTCTTAAATAATAAAATAATTCTAAACACAATACACAGTATTAAATGCAAAACACAAGTTGAAACAAATCTCATTCATAATCGTAGAATATAATTAACAATAAAAAATTACAAAAATATGATAAACGATGAGGCAATTTTCTCATATTGCATTGTCAAAAATTTACAATACCGATAATGATATTTCAAGAAATAGAATCATACAATACTAATGAAAAAAATCCGAATATATATTGATAATGATAAGATCAATTAAACTATGAAATTATCACTACTGATCGATATATCATGGAAGAAGCAAGAAGCATTGTTGACTGATATGTCATGGAAATAGACCAACCTTACTCAAGACTGTAGAACAAAAATATATGAAAAGATAGAAAAATATTATTGAGAAATGTAAACTTAATTCATCTATTTATACAACTATTTGGCAGTACTAATATTAAAAACCAACAAAAAATTAGCAATTAATTACCGTAATTATAGGAATTAGTTAAATATTAATCAATTTAAATTATACCTTATGTCATTTTCATTAATATATATTGCCCTATATATATTTGTTACCATAATAATTTAGATGTATTAATTGTTTTATATATTCTCTTGTGATTATCTTTTGACAATTTTGCTTAGGCGAAAAAAAAGAGAAGTTTTTTCGTTCCCATATTTAAGGTAGCATAAAAT
>JAPKLW010006447.1:0-17351 GCA_026898455.1 Plectranthus barbatus | reverse complement strand
TAAATTCTGCATGCAGGGAAATATAAATGTTTTAGGAATTCACGTTATTTTCAACAAAACCCGTGAATTTCCTGTGTGTGTGGCATAGCTTTCATACTTATAAATGTACATTTTCGGGCATGTTTCCAAAGGGTACATTAGTACTCAGCCCCTCGCATTATTTCTAAAATGTATAGGTTAAAAGGCCAGAGCGAGGAAGAGGAGGTGTGAAGGCATCGAAGCAGTGATTACTAATACAAATAAGAGCAAGATCCTGAGATATGCATCTTCATATGCATATCTCCTCTACGTAACTTTTCGCTGCAGTGAACCTCTGAAACTATAATTTCTTTCCTCTTGATAAATTGAGAATTTACCTTAATCATGTAATGACTTGTTGGAAATTATTTCTTTCTGTTATCTTTTTAATATCGCATGAATGCGTTGGATTACAACTATTTTTGTTCATTTTGTTTAATTCATACAACCAATTGAAGTTTTATTGTTAAATTGACCAACGCCACTGTAGCGTTCCCAAACAAATCAGAAAGGAAAATCGGGGCGCTACAGAAGTGGTATCAGAGCTGTCATTTTCTTGCGCTCTAGTATTTAAGACTTCTTTTGATTCGGAAGTTAATCGATAAAAAGATAATCACTTCGCGCGTCACACTCCTTTCTCACCGGCTTAACCTATAAGGTAACATTTTGACTAACCGTTTGCAAAAGGTCTTGATAATGCATGTTGTTATCACAATTCCACCTGAAACAGGGTAAACGAATTGAACTTTTGAGTTCATTTGATCGAGTGTTGAAAATATTGCAATAGAAATGTATTGTCATCCGACTTAGCATTTACAGTTTTGCTAAGGCTAGTGATTGATATGTTGTTTGAGCTTAGCGCTGGAATTTAATTCCGCTAGTGCTATATACGAATTAATTATTCAGCATTGAATCTATTCCGCTAAACATTCTCATGTAATGTGATCATAAAATGTTTATTTCTAAAAGAATACATCATTACAATTTATCAATATAAAAGTCACGTTTTAATATGCAAGCAATGTCAAAAATGTGTTATTATTTGAGATAATATAGAGTATGATTTGAGCTTAATGATTCCAAACATGTAATGATAGCCTCCTAGGCTAAATAAGGATAAACCAGGTTTTGGCTACTGACTGGGTCAAACAGCTCGCGGAGAGTTGTTCTATGTTACAGGTTGGTCGTCTTGGGGAGATTTATCATCGATGTACATTCGTCAGTTTGACTAGTGGGGCAGAATCTACGAGTCAGTGTGATTATGTGTGCAGATAGCACGCGGTGAGACTGGCATTTATCGTCAGACTCTGGTCAAATCAGTGAGTCAGCACGAGGATTTCAACGACCCTCGGCATAGTGTATCGGAGGACTATAGAGCCACCGAGACACGTAGTGGGATGAGTCGGGCGTCGAGCCAACCTCGACGGAGTCATGGGACGGGTGATATGCATCATATTTACTTCTTAATTTGATTAGTACTGACACTCTACTTGATATGACAGATGGATCCTTACGACGCCAGAGTTGTACATTTTCGTTCTCACCTTCGTTTCACTGAGGAGGGACTAGCCTTCGCATTGACGATATATCTCGCTGAGTGGGAGACCATGGAGCCCCTCGGTGTTGGGGGATACGAGGCGATGGATCGAGTCGTAGAGTTAGTGCCAGATCGATGGACCCAATGGGTCCGACAGACTGCCTTCTTTTATTCCTACAGGAGGGCAGGCACTAGGGAGTGGGTCGGATTATTTAGACCGTTTATGGAGGAGCTGATTCAGCAGGTACTTGCTACGGGTAGCCCACCTCCTGGGCCATGGATTTACATCCCAACACCACCGGTGTTAGATTCGCTGCACTTCAGGTAGAGGCAAGCTGCCGTTGGGACCATTCCCACCACTACCATTTCCTGAGCTACTGCCGCCACACCCCTTTGATGGGCTACTTGACGCTATTCCCCACCCAGTGCAGGCACCCGATCTGTTTGCCTTTGCTGATCATATTGATGAGCCTCCTATGCCGGAGCATATACCAGCACCACAGGGACCGATTGCACCATATCTATGGGAGCAGGAGGTGGAGCAGGAGATTCCATATCCAGCTGCAGATCCTGATGATGCTGAAGATGATTATGATGGACAGTGAGCAGATGGGATGATCATCATATATGTCTGTATATTATGGACACACTACTGACGATACTACTTATATTAGACTTTTGTAGGTAGGCGGGTGACTGAGACACTTATCGTATTGGGACAAAGCACACTTTTCCCTTATGTGCTCTCCCAGATCGGACTTCGATTGGCGCTATCACCGGATAGTCGTCATCAAGTTTGATGCTTTTGTAGAACCAGTCACTGTTCTTAGCCTAACTGACTAATTATGCTGATTATTAGTATTCTGGTTTGATGATTTATTGTGCTCTATTTCTGTTATATGTGCTATTATAACTGTTTGATGTTATTCGCTCGAGACACGTATAACATAGGTTAAGTGCTATTTTATTTTAATCATAACCAGATTTATTATTAATGAAGAACGGTGTTGCAGTATGTCTGCAAACATTGAGATTTTCGGAAGAGGAAGGGGCCGAGGCCGTGGACGTGGATGTGGCCGAGGAAGAGGTCGGGGAAGAGCAAATGCACCAGCTGATCACGACACTCCAACGTTCGTCGATATTCCGCATCCAGAAGTTGTGCCGGACTTCAAAGCACAATCTGTTGGGGATAATGTGTCGGTCAGAGAGCCCACAGAACAACCACACAGACACGAGCCAATTCAGCTTCCTATGTCTTTTATGTTGGTTGAAACCTTCCGAAAACAGCACCCACCAACTTTCAACGGAGCCGGAGACCCTTCCGAGGCTGAGGAATGGGTCCGTGCACTTGAAAAGATATTTCGGCACATGCAGTGCTCAGAAGCAGATAAACTTCACTGCATGACATACCAATTGGTAGGTCGAGCTGATAGATGGTGGGAGACATATTCCAAAGCTCTCACGCCGGAGGAAACTCAACAGTTGACTTGGGAAGGTTTTAAGCAGGCACTATATCATAAATACGTGCCAAAGCAGTACAGGAAGGACAAGGAGATCGAGTTCTTCTTACTCGATCAGGGGAGTATGACTGTAGGAGAATACGATCTAAAGTTTTGTGATCTAATCCAGTATGCAACTAGGCAAGTGGATACGCCGGAAAAGTTAGCGAAAAAGTTCAGAGAGGGATTGAGGGAAGAGATCAGAACCCATCTCTCCATTTTTCCTAGTTTGAATTATCAGGAGTTACTAAAAATGGCGCTTGATGTTGAGGCCACGGGAACGAAAAAGAAGTTGCCACAGTGGGTCATGCAAGAGCGGAGCTTGATGCCAACTGGCCAGAAAAGGAAATGGGAGGAACCACAGCGATCCAACAACCAAAGGTCCGGAACCCAGAAGAGGCAGGACCAAAGAGACAATTGTTTCCAGCCGCGCTGCAATAATGATCAAACCTATCGTAGGTTTGAGGCGCCAGCTGTTCCAAGGAATGATTTTAGAAGTACAGTGACCCCGCAGTGTAATAGATGTGGGAAGAGACACTATGGGAGGTGCCTGACAACAGGTAACCAATGTTATAACTGCGGAGTCGCGGGACATTTTGCTAGACAATGTCCTATAGCCCAATCTAGAACAAGGAATAGACAGAATGTCCCGAGGCCTGCCAACCAGCAACTTCAGGCAATTCAGGGAGCTCGCCAACCGCAAGGAGGAACAAGGAGGAACAGGAGAGTGAACATGAAGGAAAGGCAATCACCGCCTCGTCAAAACAATGAGGGACAAAAAGCAAATGAACCGCTACCACGTGGAGCCAGGGCTTACGCAATTGAGGGTAATAGGGATGAAGGAAATTTGGCAGGTATGGGCACCATTAATAACATACCTGTCATAGTATTATTCGATACGGGAGCATCCCATTCCTTCATATCATCAACTTGCATTGATACATTACAACTTAAAGTAGAAAAGAACAGACATGAATTAAGAGTAGCTATGCCTTCAGGAGATATGACTACCACTACTCTAGTTTGTCGCGATTTGGAAATCCAAATAAGTAATCATAAAATAATTATAGCCGAACTAAATGTCCTAAATCTACACGATGTGGACGTGATAGTCGGAATGGATTGGTTGTCAGAACACAAATCTACGATTTTGTGTAGAGAACGAAAGGTTGTTCTTTTCCAACCTACTGGAGAAGAAACCTGTTTTTATGGATTGAAGAGAAACCGAAGAGTTCCTGTAATATCAGTACTCCAAGCCATAAAGCTGATACAAAGACCTGAGAATCAGGCATTTCTGGTTTACTTAGAAAAGGAAGAAAAACCAGAAATTTTAGTTAATGATGTACCAGTAGTTAGGGAATTTGAAGACGTCTTTCCAGAAGAATTGCCAGGCTTGCCACCAGATAGGCAAGTGGAATTCGTGATCGACCTGAAACCAGGAGCAGCACCGATTTCCAAGGCACCCTATCAAATGGCACCAAAGGAACTTCAGGAGCTGAAGGTACAATTACAAGAACTTTTAGACTTGGGATTCATAAGGCCAAGTGTATCACCTTGGGGAGCCCCAGTCTTGTTCGTGAAGAAGAAGGATGGATCGATGAGGATGTGCATCGACTACAGGGAATTGAATAAGCTGACTCTGAAGAACAGATATGCCCTGCCCAGAATTGATGATTTGTTCGATCAATTAAAAGGAGCCAGCGTGTTCTCGAAGAATGATCTTCGATCGGGATATCACCAGCTAAAAATTCGGAATGATGATATTCCGGAGACAGCTTTCAGAACAAGGTATGGCCACTACGAGTTCGTGGTGATGCCATTTGGACTCACAAATGCCCCAGCAGTGTTCATGGATTTGATGAATAGGGTGTTTCACCCATATCTAGACAACTTTGTCTTAGTATTCATCGACGATATCCTTGTTTACTCCAAGGACAAGGGAGAACATGAGCAACACTTGAGAACCATTCTGCAAACACTCAGGAATGAAAAGTTATACGCCAAATTCAGCAAATGTGAATTCTGGCTTAAAGAAGTAACTTTCCTTGGTCACATTGTGTCAGCTGAAGGAATTAAGGTGGACCCTGCTAAGATACAAACGTTGATAGAGTGGAAGTCACCCACTACACCGAATGAAATTCGAAGTTTTCTCGGATTAGCAGGATATTACCGAAGGTTCATAGAAGGTTTCTCAAAGATAGCAAAACCAATGACACAACTACTTCAGAAAGGAATTAAGTTCGAATGGACAAAAGAGTGTGAGGACAGCTTCCAAAGGCTAAAAGAATGTCTGACGACAGCACCAGTTCTGGCAGTTCCAGAGGCAGAAAAGAATTATGAGTTATACACAGATGCCTCTAAGAATGGACTTGGCTGCGTATTAATGCAAGATGGCAAAGTGATAGCCTATGCATCAAGACAACTTCGACCGCATGAGTTGAACTACCCAACGCATGATCTGGAGCTAGCAGCAGTGGTTCATGCTCTCAAAACTGGAGACATCACCTATATGGTGTGAAATGTGCCATATTCATGGATCACAAGAGCTTGAAATATTTCTTCGAGCAGAAGAACCTGAATATGAGACAGAGACGATGGTTGGAACTAGTCAATGACTACGATCTAACAATCAATTATCACCCCGGCAAGGCAAACTCAGTGGCTGACGCCTTAAGCTGGAAAGGTACAGCACAATTGGAATCTTTAATCACAAAGGAGGAACAGCTGATCAAGGACTTTGAAAGACTGCACCTGGAAATTGTCTCACCTTCGATGAGAGAAAGGTGCAAAATTGCAGCTCTAAGTGTTGTGCCAGATTTAAGGAGAAGGATTATTGAGGCACAACAGAAGGATGACGAATTTGAGAAGCTTCGTTAGAAAATCAGGATGGGAAAAGCCAAAGATCATAGTGAGGCACCTGATAACGCACTAACACACAGAGATAGAATTCTTGTGCCAAATAGTTCAAAACTCAGAAACGAAATTATGAGCGAGGCTCATGACACGCCGTATACAGCCCACCCTGGTAGCACTAAAATGTACCAGGATCTGAAAAGAAACTTTTGGTGGGACGGCATGAAGAATGATGTGGCCATGTACGTCGAGAAATGCCTGGCTTGTCAACAGGTAAAAGCATTACATCAACGGCCATATGGAAAACTGAAACCGTTAGACATACCGGAATGGAAATGGGAACATATAGCCATGGACTTTGTCACAGGCTTACCGCGATCCCAGAAGGGTAATGATGCTATTTGGGTAATCGTGGATTGTCTGACGAAGAGTGCTCATTTCCTACCAATTCGGATAACACATGGGTCAGATAAACTCGCTCAACAATATGTCAAAGAAATAGTCAGGTTACATGGAGTGCTTGTAACTATTACCTCCGATAGAGATGCAAGGTTTACGTCCAGATTCTGGATAAGTCTGCAAAAGGAACTGGGAACCCGTCTGAATTTCAGTACGACATTTCATCCACAGACCGATGGTCAATCCGAAAGGACTATTCAAACCCTCGAAGATATGCTGAGAACAGTCATTTTGGACCGAGGAGGAGGTTGGGAGCCGATTTTGCCACTGATTGAGTTCGCTTATAACAACAGTTATCAGGCGACCATAGGCATGGCTCCGTATGAAGCTTTATATGGGAGAAAGTGTCGATCTCCACTTTACTGGGATGAAGTAGGAGAAAGGAAAATACTTGGGCCAGATGCTATTGGCGAAATGATTGAAATTGTCAGACAGATAAGGGAAAGAATCAAAGAGGCTCAGAGTAGATAAAAGTTATACGCAGATACCCGAAGGACTGAACTGCAGTTCGAGGTTGGAGATAAGGTATTTTTAAAAGTCTCACCGTCGAAAGGCATTATCAGGTTCGGTGTAAAAGGAAAACTACGGCCTCGATTTATAGGTCCCTATGAAATTCTGGAGCGAATAGGCCAAGTCGCTTATCGCTTGGCTTTACCGCCAAATTTGGGAAACGTACATACCGTTTTTTACGTGTCATAATTTAGGAAATACGTATACGATCCAAGTCATGTGATACGTCAAGAAGAAGTCACGCTAAATCCAGACTTACGTTATGAAGAAAAACCAATGGCAATACTGGACAAAAAGTTTCCGGAGCTGAGGACAAAATCTATTCCACTAGTGAAGGTCCTGTGGAATCACCACGGACAAGAAGAAGCTACGTGGGAACTTGAGGATAAAATGAAGGAAAAATATCCTGAATTATTTGAAAACCCCTAGCAAATTTCAGGGACGAATTTTTTTTTAGGTGGGGTGAATGTAATATCCTAGAAATAAATTAAAGCTTAAATTGTTAAATAAATTTTATTTAACAATTAAGGTTTATTTCTACAAGTTTGGAAGAATACAAATTACATTCCTACCACATGCTATTTATGGCAAAATTATTTTTCACATGAGTAAGAGAATGGCGTAGAAAATGTCAAGGAGAGAGAAGAGAGAATGAAATTTATAAACCTAAGATTTACTAAGATTTACACTACTACATAGCAAGCAAATGAAGGGAGAAGAAGTTGTAGTAGGAAATTTCAAGGGAACAAGAATTTTATAACAAGATATCAGCTAAAGATATCCCACATGCCTAGTCTACGGAGGAGTTAAGAGAGGAAGACTGAAGAATGAAGCAAGTCAAGTCTGCAGCCTCTATTTAAATCCCTGCCCCATACCTTCCAACTACACCTATTCACTCTCATTTTCCGGCAAATCCCCGGCAAATTTTCGACGCACCACCCCCATCCTCGTATAGCTCGTAGTTCAGAGATCACGCAGCAGTTGAGAACACCCATTTTCGTCATGAAACGAGGGAGAAATCGCCGTCCGAAGTCGCTGCGACGATTAGTCGGAATTTCCGCACCTTCCAACTGCACCTGTTCATCACCAAATTTCGGCATCATTCCAGCAAAATTCCGACACACCACCACCACCCACTCGAATCCTGTACTACGTAGTTTACACAGCAACCGAGATCACCCAATTTCGTCGTGAGATGAGAAAGATATCCCCGTCCGAAGTTGCTGCGACGGTAAGTCGAGATTTCCGCAGCATTATTTATAACTGGATAAATTGACGACGAAACTTAGATTGACTTATATATACGTGTTCCTCATGAAAGCAGGAGCATTTTGACACCCATCCCTGGCCGAACCACCCACCGGACCGCCGTCGCCGCCGTCGTGAACAGTAAATAGCGAAGTGAGTGTTCGCAAGCTTTTTCCGGCAAATTTTATTGATTTCTGCCTATCTCTTCCGCATCTATAGTATCCTAGAATGTCTATTAGCTCATTGTGGTGGGATATGGGGATCGAAGTGGCCGGAGTTGGATCGTCGTGTACGCTGCTACATTTTTTTTACGTTTCTACATATATATGTGTAATGTGTGTGTGTAATATGTGTGTGCTGTGTGTGAAGTCGATGAAGAAAGAGAAAAAAATTTAAAAAAAATATACACACACGTTTATATATATATACATATTATTATATTATTATTCTATTATCTTCACACACACATGAGTATACATATATATATTTATATTATTATATTAATATACACACACACGAACACCTATAAAATATATATATATTATTATTATATATTATTATATTATTATAATACACTATATATATATATATTATTATTACATATAAATATATATTATTTTATTATTATGAATTATTATATTAACTTAGTTTAAATTTGTGTAACTTGTTTAATTAGCTAATTGATTATGACAATTAGATTTTAACAACATTTCAAGTGTTATAAATGTTGTAAATTATATAATTAAATTAGACACGGTGTTAAATTAATTTGAATTGTTTAAAGCATTATCGATTATGGGTTTAACTGTTTAATATATATATAACCGTACTAAATTTAAGTTAGTTCGTTGACCATGAATTTATATAGTTGTGTAGGTTGAAATCACATACATGTTTCAAGGGGATAAATTGTTTAGAAAGGGTATCGAGTTCCATGCATGCCTTGATATACGAGGAATGCGTGTTGAATCGTCTGTTGTCGGTCAAGTCCAGTCAGTAGAACCAAAAACCTGAAATCCTAACACAATAATTAAAAGCTAATTATTTAATAAATTAGACTATGAATTCTAACGTATTTTCTATGCCGTATTGATATTTGAAGGAATCACAAGGAATCATCAACGCTCATCAACTCTATAAATTCATCTCAAATTCATACGCTCTTGAAAAGGTGGGGACTATTTCGGTAAAAAAATCTAAAAATTCCTTTTCGAGCTATGAGCTCATTTACAAAAGTGTGAAATAAAATGTTTTGTTTTTAAACTGACTGTCTATGCCAAAAATGTTTTGTGATGTCATATCTGTACCTCCGGTTGACTAAAATCCCGGGGAGATAATTAATGAGGTCTGAACCGGGCACCAAGGCTCGCGCTAAACCTTATTAATATTGAAGAGGATTGTTATCATATGAACGTCGAGCCATTAGCTCCGTAATTCTCAGGTCCCTCAGCTGGAGTGCTGACACCTCAAGGTGTGAAAAGGAGAGGTACGAGGTACCTATAAAATCGATCGGGTCTCACAGGTACGCCCTGAGATCAGTGCACTAATTAATGACAGTGGTTCGAGTGGGTTACGCCATTCCCAGCTGTTCATCGTAACTCGGAAGTAGGCCAACTTCCAGTTACAAAACGATAAAACAGATATGATTTCATACTTTAAATTCTGCATGCAGGGAAATATAAATGTTTTAGGAATTCACGTTATTTTCAACAAAACCCGTGAATTTCCTGTGTGTGTGGCATAGCTTTCATACTTATAAATGTACATTTTCGGGCATGTTTCCAAAGGGTACATTAGTACTCAGCCCCTCGCATTATTTCTAAAATGTATAGGTTAAAAGGCCAGAGCGAGGAAGAGGAGGTGTGAAGGCATCGAAGCAGTGATTACTAATACAAATAAGAGCAAGATCCTGAGATATGCATCTTCATATGCATATCTCCTCTACGTAACTTTTCGCTGCAGTGAACCTCTGAAACTATAATTTCTTTCCTCTTGATAAATTGAGAATTTACCTTAATCATGTAATGACTTGTTGGAAATTATTTCTTTCTGTTATCTTTTTAATATCGCATGAATGCGTTGGATTACAACTATTTTTGTTCATTTTGTTTAATTCATACAACCAATTGAAGTTTTATTGTTAAATTGACCAACGCCACTGTAGCGTTCCCAAACAAATCAGAAAGGAAAATCGGGGCGCTACAGAAGTGGTATCAGAGCTGTCATTTTCTTGCGCTCTAGTATTTAAGACTTCTTTTGATTCGGAAGTTAATCGATAAAAAGATAATCACTTCGCGCGTCACACTCCTTTCTCACCGGCTTAACCTATAAGGTAACATTTTGACTAACCGTTTGCAAAAGGTCTTGATAATGCATGTTGTTATCACAATTCCACCTGAAACAGGGTAAACGAATTGAACTTTTGAGTTCATTTGATCGAGTGTTGAAAATATTGCAATAGAAATGTATTGTCATCCGACTTAGCATTTACAGTTTTGCTAAGGCTAGTGATTGATATGTTGTTTGAGCTTAGCGCTGGAATTTAATTCCGCTAGTGCTATATACGAATTAATTATTCAGCATTGAATCTATTCCGCTAAACATTCTCATGTAATGTGATCATAAAATGTTTATTTCTAAAAGAATACATCATTACAATTTATCAATATAAAAGTCACGTTTTAATATGCAAGCAATGTCAAAAATGTGTTATTATTTGAGATAATATAGAGTATGATTTGAGCTTAATGATTCCAAACATGTAATGATAGCCTCCTAGGCTAAATAAGGATAAACCAGGTTTTGGCTACTGACTGGGTCAAACAGCTCGCGGAGAGTTGTTCTATGTTACAGGTTGGTCGTCTTGGGGAGATTTATCATCGATGTACATTCGTCAGTTTGACTAGTGGGGCAGAATCTACGAGTCAGTGTGATTATGTGTGCAGATAGCACGCGGTGAGACTGGCATTTATCGTCAGACTCTGGTCAAATCAGTGAGTCAGCACGAGGATTTCAACGACCCTCGGCATAGTGTATCGGAGGACTATAGAGCCACCGAGACACGTAGTGGGATGAGTCGGGCGTCGAGCCAACCTCGACGGAGTCATGGGACGGGTGATATGCATCATATTTACTTCTTAATTTGATTAGTACTGACACTCTACTTGATATGACAGATGGATCCTTACGACGCCAGAGTTGTACATTTTCGTTCTCACCTTCGTTTCACTGAGGAGGGACTAGCCTTCGCATTGACGATATATCTCGCTGAGTGGGAGACCATGGAGCCCCTCGGTGTTGGGGGATACGAGGCGATGGATCGAGTCGTAGAGTTAGTGCCAGATCGATGGACCCAATGGGTCCGACAGACTGCCTTCTTTTATTCCTACAGGAGGGCAGGCACTAGGGAGTGGGTCGGATTATTTAGACCGTTTATGGAGGAGCTGATTCAGCAGGTACTTGCTACGGGTAGCCCACCTCCTGGGCCATGGATTTACATCCCAACACCACCGGTGTTAGATTCGCTGCACTTCAGGTAGAGGCAAGCTGCCGTTGGGACCATTCCCACCACTACCATTTCCTGAGCTACTGCCGCCACACCCCTTTGATGGGCTACTTGACGCTATTCCCCACCCAGTGCAGGCACCCGATCTGTTTGCCTTTGCTGATCATATTGATGAGCCTCCTATGCCGGAGCATATACCAGCACCACAGGGACCGATTGCACCATATCTATGGGAGCAGGAGGTGGAGCAGGAGATTCCATATCCAGCTGCAGATCCTGATGATGCTGAAGATGATTATGATGGACAGTGAGCAGATGGGATGATCATCATATATGTCTGTATATTATGGACACACTACTGACGATACTACTTATATTAGACTTTTGTAGGTAGGCGGGTGACTGAGACACTTATCGTATTGGGACAAAGCACACTTTTCCCTTATGTGCTCTCCCAGATCGGACTTCGATTGGCGCTATCACCGGATAGTCGTCATCAAGTTTGATGCTTTTGTAGAACCAGTCACTGTTCTTAGCCTAACTGACTAATTATGCTGATTATTAGTATTCTGGTTTGATGATTTATTGTGCTCTATTTCTGTTATATGTGCTATTATAACTGTTTGATGTTATTCGCTCGAGACACGTATAACATAGGTTAAGTGCTATTTTATTTTAATCATAACCAGATTTATTATTAATGAAGAACGGTGTTGCAGTATGTCTGCAAACATTGAGATTTTCGGAAGAGGAAGGGGCCGAGGCCGTGGACGTGGATGTGGCCGAGGAAGAGGTCGGGGAAGAGCAAATGCACCAGCTGATCACGACACTCCAACGTTCGTCGATATTCCGCATCCAGAAGTTGTGCCGGACTTCAAAGCACAATCTGTTGGGGATAATGTGTCGGTCAGAGAGCCCACAGAACAACCACACAGACACGAGCCAATTCAGCTTCCTATGTCTTTTATGTTGGTTGAAACCTTCCGAAAACAGCACCCACCAACTTTCAACGGAGCCGGAGACCCTTCCGAGGCTGAGGAATGGGTCCGTGCACTTGAAAAGATATTTCGGCACATGCAGTGCTCAGAAGCAGATAAACTTCACTGCATGACATACCAATTGGTAGGTCGAGCTGATAGATGGTGGGAGACATATTCCAAAGCTCTCACGCCGGAGGAAACTCAACAGTTGACTTGGGAAGGTTTTAAGCAGGCACTATATCATAAATACGTGCCAAAGCAGTACAGGAAGGACAAGGAGATCGAGTTCTTCTTACTCGATCAGGGGAGTATGACTGTAGGAGAATACGATCTAAAGTTTTGTGATCTAATCCAGTATGCAACTAGGCAAGTGGATACGCCGGAAAAGTTAGCGAAAAAGTTCAGAGAGGGATTGAGGGAAGAGATCAGAACCCATCTCTCCATTTTTCCTAGTTTGAATTATCAGGAGTTACTAAAAATGGCGCTTGATGTTGAGGCCACGGGAACGAAAAAGAAGTTGCCACAGTGGGTCATGCAAGAGCGGAGCTTGATGCCAACTGGCCAGAAAAGGAAATGGGAGGAACCACAGCGATCCAACAACCAAAGGTCCGGAACCCAGAAGAGGCAGGACCAAAGAGACAATTGTTTCCAGCCGCGCTGCAATAATGATCAAACCTATCGTAGGTTTGAGGCGCCAGCTGTTCCAAGGAATGATTTTAGAAGTACAGTGACCCCGCAGTGTAATAGATGTGGGAAGAGACACTATGGGAGGTGCCTGACAACAGGTAACCAATGTTATAACTGCGGAGTCGCGGGACATTTTGCTAGACAATGTCCTATAGCCCAATCTAGAACAAGGAATAGACAGAATGTCCCGAGGCCTGCCAACCAGCAACTTCAGGCAATTCAGGGAGCTCGCCAACCGCAAGGAGGAACAAGGAGGAACAGGAGAGTGAACATGAAGGAAAGGCAATCACCGCCTCGTCAAAACAATGAGGGACAAAAAGCAAATGAACCGCTACCACGTGGAGCCAGGGCTTACGCAATTGAGGGTAATAGGGATGAAGGAAATTTGGCAGGTATGGGCACCATTAATAACATACCTGTCATAGTATTATTCGATACGGGAGCATCCCATTCCTTCATATCATCAACTTGCATTGATACATTACAACTTAAAGTAGAAAAGAACAGACATGAATTAAGAGTAGCTATGCCTTCAGGAGATATGACTACCACTACTCTAGTTTGTCGCGATTTGGAAATCCAAATAAGTAATCATAAAATAATTATAGCCGAACTAAATGTCCTAAATCTACACGATGTGGACGTGATAGTCGGAATGGATTGGTTGTCAGAACACAAATCTACGATTTTGTGTAGAGAACGAAAGGTTGTTCTTTTCCAACCTACTGGAGAAGAAACCTGTTTTTATGGATTGAAGAGAAACCGAAGAGTTCCTGTAATATCAGTACTCCAAGCCATAAAGCTGATACAAAGACCTGAGAATCAGGCATTTCTGGTTTACTTAGAAAAGGAAGAAAAACCAGAAATTTTAGTTAATGATGTACCAGTAGTTAGGGAATTTGAAGACGTCTTTCCAGAAGAATTGCCAGGCTTGCCACCAGATAGGCAAGTGGAATTCGTGATCGACCTGAAACCAGGAGCAGCACCGATTTCCAAGGCACCCTATCAAATGGCACCAAAGGAACTTCAGGAGCTGAAGGTACAATTACAAGAACTTTTAGACTTGGGATTCATAAGGCCAAGTGTATCACCTTGGGGAGCCCCAGTCTTGTTCGTGAAGAAGAAGGATGGATCGATGAGGATGTGCATCGACTACAGGGAATTGAATAAGCTGACTCTGAAGAACAGATATGCCCTGCCCAGAATTGATGATTTGTTCGATCAATTAAAAGGAGCCAGCGTGTTCTCGAAGAATGATCTTCGATCGGGATATCACCAGCTAAAAATTCGGAATGATGATATTCCGGAGACAGCTTTCAGAACAAGGTATGGCCACTACGAGTTCGTGGTGATGCCATTTGGACTCACAAATGCCCCAGCAGTGTTCATGGATTTGATGAATAGGGTGTTTCACCCATATCTAGACAACTTTGTCTTAGTATTCATCGACGATATCCTTGTTTACTCCAAGGACAAGGGAGAACATGAGCAACACTTGAGAACCATTCTGCAAACACTCAGGAATGAAAAGTTATACGCCAAATTCAGCAAATGTGAATTCTGGCTTAAAGAAGTAACTTTCCTTGGTCACATTGTGTCAGCTGAAGGAATTAAGGTGGACCCTGCTAAGATACAAACGTTGATAGAGTGGAAGTCACCCACTACACCGAATGAAATTCGAAGTTTTCTCGGATTAGCAGGATATTACCGAAGGTTCATAGAAGGTTTCTCAAAGATAGCAAAACCAATGACACAACTACTTCAGAAAGGAATTAAGTTCGAATGGACAAAAGAGTGTGAGGACAGCTTCCAAAGGCTAAAAGAATGTCTGACGACAGCACCAGTTCTGGCAGTTCCAGAGGCAGAAAAGAATTATGAGTTATACACAGATGCCTCTAAGAATGGACTTGGCTGCGTATTAATGCAAGATGGCAAAGTGATAGCCTATGCATCAAGACAACTTCGACCGCATGAGTTGAACTACCCAACGCATGATCTGGAGCTAGCAGCAGTGGTTCATGCTCTCAAAACTGGAGACATCACCTATATGGTGTGAAATGTGCCATATTCATGGATCACAAGAGCTTGAAATATTTCTTCGAGCAGAAGAACCTGAATATGAGACAGAGACGATGGTTGGAACTAGTCAATGACTACGATCTAACAATCAATTATCACCCCGGCAAGGCAAACTCAGTGGCTGACGCCTTAAGCTGGAAAGGTACAGCACAATTGGAATCTTTAATCACAAAGGAGGAACAGCTGATCAAGGACTTTGAAAGACTGCACCTGGAAATTGTCTCACCTTCGATGAGAGAAAGGTGCAAAATTGCAGCTCTAAGTGTTGTGCCAGATTTAAGGAGAAGGATTATTGAGGCACAACAGAAGGATGACGAATTTGAGAAGCTTCGTTAGAAAATCAGGATGGGAAAAGCCAAAGATCATAGTGAGGCACCTGATAACGCACTAACACACAGAGATAGAATTCTTGTGCCAAATAGTTCAAAACTCAGAAACGAAATTATGAGCGAGGCTCATGACACGCCGTATACAGCCCACCCTGGTAGCACTAAAATGTACCAGGATCTGAAAAGAAACTTTTGGTGGGACGGCATGAAGAATGATGTGGCCATGTACGTCGAGAAATGCCTGGCTTGTCAACAGGTAAAAGCATTACATCAACGGCCATATGGAAAACTGAAACCGTTAGACATACCGGAATGGAAATGGGAACATATAGCCATGGACTTTGTCACAGGCTTACCGCGATCCCAGAAGGGTAATGATGCTATTTGGGTAATCGTGGATTGTCTGACGAAGAGTGCTCATTTCCTACCAATTCGGATAACACATGGGTCAGATAAACTCGCTCAACAATATGTCAAAGAAATAGTCAGGTTACATGGAGTGCTTGTAACTATTACCTCCGATAGAGATGCAAGGTTTACGTCCAGATTCTGGATAAGTCTGCAAAAGGAACTGGGAACCCGTCTGAATTTCAGTACGACATTTCATCCACAGACCGATGGTCAATCCGAAAGGACTATTCAAACCCTCGAAGATATGCTGAGAACAGTCATTTTGGACCGAGGAGGAGGTTGGGAGCCGATTTTGCCACTGATTGAGTTCGCTTATAACAACAGTTATCAGGCGACCATAGGCATGGCTCCGTATGAAGCTTTATATGGGAGAAAGTGTCGATCTCCACTTTACTGGGATGAAGTAGGAGAAAGGAAAATACTTGGGCCAGATGCTATTGGCGAAATGATTGAAATTGTCAGACAGATAAGGGAAAGAATCAAAGAGGCTCAGAGTAGATAAAAGTTATACGCAGATACCCGAAGGACTGAACTGCAGTTCGAGGTTGGAGATAAGGTATTTTTAAAAGTCTCACCGTCGAAAGGCATTATCAGGTTCGGTGTAAAAGGAAAACTACGGCCTCGATTTATAGGTCCCTATGAAATTCTGGAGCGAATAGGCCAAGTCGCTTATCGCTTGGCTTTACCGCCAAATTTGGGAAACGTACATACCGTTTTTTACGTGTCATAATTTAGGAAATACGTATACGATCCAAGTCATGTGATACGTCAAGAAGAAGTCACGCTAAATCCAGACTTACGTTATGAAGAAAAACCAATGGCAATACTGGACAAAAAGTTTCCGGAGCTGAGGACAAAATCTATTCCACTAGTGAAGGTCCTGTGGAATCACCACGGACAAGAAGAAGCTACGTGGGAACTTGAGGATAAAATGAAGGAAAAATATCCTGAATTATTTGAAAACCCCTAGCAAATTTCAGGGACGAATTTTTTTTTAGGTGGGGTGAATGTAATATCCTAGAAATAAATTAAAGCTTAAATTGTTAAATAAATTTTATTTAACAATTAAGGTTTATTTCTACAAGTTTGGAAGAATACAAATTACATTCCTACCACATGCTATTTATGGCAAAATTATTTTTCACATGAGTAAGAGAATGGCGTAGAAAATGTCAAGGAGAGAGAAGAGAGAATGAAATTTATAAACCTAAGATTTACTAAGATTTACACTACTAC
>JAPKLW010006445.1:0-17358 GCA_026898455.1 Plectranthus barbatus | reverse complement strand
AATATTATTAAACTGAAAACTGAGTCTAAATTCGAAAATAAGCAGCCATATATATAGGGTGAATAAAACGAAATCTCTACTCCTAATCTATCTAGAAAATCAAATCTAAAAAGACATATCAAATCTTTCAAGATATACAACATGTATATCTTGAAAATAATAGCTAAAAAGTAAATAACATCTAATAACTAATTAAATTCGAAAATTAAAATAAATCTAAGCCCAAATCAAATCAATTAAGCCCAGATGTCATAATTAAATTAATCCATCTTGACCCAATTTAATTTTCAACTCCGATGGGCTTCTTGAATACTTCTTGAGCCCAAATCTCTTTAATCAACACTTGCAATCCATCTCTTAGCTTCTTGGCCCTAGCTCTCGTCATAGGTCCACTAGGAATATAGGCTGGATCTTGCTCTTGAACTGCACCTTGGGCTCCATCAATGCCTCCTCGCATCGTGGCGGGGAGAGGGGAAAAACAAGGGAGACCAGGAGCCTCAAGCACCGAAGGCGCCGGCGCTCTAGGGAGCGCGACTCACGCTAAGAGGACAGGGGCAAGGCCGTGGTGACGACCACAGCCTCTCCGGACGCGTGCGTGGACCCTTCCTGGTCCACGCATGCAAGATGCTATAGAACCCAGGGTTCGTTGACCAATTCTCGTGCTCTGTCTTTGTGCGGCTGGCGCGCTACGAACTCCATCAGCTTCAGGTAACTTCCAAACTTCTTGTCAATTTTGCAAATTTGAATTCTCACGCTATTTGGTGTTCGTGCAGGCCCGTGTAGAGTTCGACCTGATCCATTAGGAGCTAAAGATGAGATCTATCAGCTCCGCAAGGAGTCTGATTCTGCGAAGAAGCTGGTGGACGAGCTAAACAACAAGCTTGATGCTGTTGAGGAGAAGGCCGCTGCGGCTGAGGTTAAGGCGGACAAGGCCCAGTTGAAGGCCGATGCCTGCCGGGAGGAGCTGGAGCTTTTCCGGAAAAAGGCTACCGAAGCTCAGCCCAACATGGCCAAGCTGGTCTAGGACCTCCGGCTGAGAATTATAAAGCAATTAAGCACGAGCGAGAATTATGCATAATTTTTCAATCTTTGATGCTTTAATCTCAACCATTTGATGCTATCAATCTAATTGCTGAGATTCATTCTAACTTGAACTCATGAACATGAATGAAGTAAGACCCCATATACACCATTAGATCAAAATTTTAACATTCCAGATTTTAAGTTCACACGACATCTTTATAAGGTTTTCAAAAGATCATTGTAAGTGTAGAAAAGTAATTCTGTTTGTGAAAAATATAATTTATGATTTACTTTCCAATTATTTAGGGATCACATCCCTTGTAATGTGCATCAGTTTACATTTAATTTCTCTCACCTATTTTTAGGATTATAATTTTTTTTAAAATTTTGCAATTACATTTTGCTGCGAATTTTTATTTTTTTTGTATTCGAATAATTGTGCAATGAATCATAACGTACATAAAAATGAATTAAATTATGTATTGTAATGATATAAATAATGTATTGTAATGAAATTACATGTATTAATCATTAAAATTTGATTCACATAGTTGTGTAATGAACAATAAATAACGTAGTGATGATCCATACATGACTATTTAATGAAACAAATTATAAACTATAATAAGTTTATTATAATATATGTAATGAATTGTAAATCAAAAATGCAACAATCAAAATGATGGGAAAGCAATAATGAGGTAATTTAGCCTATTTAATGATGATTTTTAGCATATATAAACAACAAAAAAGTAATTTATCTACTAAAATATGGACACAATAATTTTTATTTTAAGAAAAAATGAGTTTATTAAATACAATGACAATCTATATTTTATATAATGAGCCGGTTCATGTATTATAATGAATTTATTATAATATATGTAATGAACTGTAAATCAAAAATACAAACAATAAAATCATATCATTCAGAAGAAAAAGAATCATATCATACCAAAGCCTTATTAATATTGAGAAACTATCATAACATCATCATAAACACGAACGTAGGATACAAAACAAATGAAAATACATGTATTAAAAATTAAAATTTGATTCAAATAATCGTGCAATGAACAATAAATAACGTAGTAATGATCCATACGTGACTATCTAATGAAATAAATTATAAACTATAATGCTAAATATATTTAATATATAAACAATAAAAACTCATACATCGTCAGGACTGATTTACTTGTGTACGGGGGCAACATCTTACTAGAGTTCCACCTCGCACGGCGGAAGCAGAAGAGGACAAAGGGTTCCTCTTCGGACCAGGTGATGCGATCGGCTCAAGGGGGATGATGTCGGAGTGTTGGTATATTGTAGGAAGTGATGGCTTACTGTCGTTGTCATCCGTTTTTAAGCCATTAGAGGAGAAATAAGAGATGCAAGAAAAAACTTGGAGAAACTGACGTATGATAATATTGAATAACAAAAAAACTGGAGAAACTTATGCGATCGGCTCTTGGGGACGACATCGGGGTGGTGTTGTCTGTAGGAAGCGATGGCTCATTGTCGTTGTTCTCCATGTTTCAACCATGAGAAGAGAAAGAAGAGAGGCAAGGGAAAATATGGAGAAATACAATGATATTGAATAACAAAGAAAAGAAATCTACCTTTGATAATAATATCCCATGAAATTAGGTAACTACTTTAAATATCAAATCTACTAAAAACTGTAATCATATTTGTTTTCTAAAACACTCTTTTAAATTAACTTAGAAATAAGATGTGTGCCACATGCCTTTAATATAACCATCAGAACAGAAAAATCAATGGCTAAATTATAGGTCATAGTTCATTAAAAATATTTAGTTTAAAGATAAATACAAATATAAATATAAATATAGGGGGCTGATCTGGTGATAATAGCCCTTATCATGAGAAATGAGAATAAATCTCGTCCATAGATTTGACAACATCAACGATCCAGATTACATAAGAGCTTTAACAAAAAATGCGACATTTTATCCTCATTTTACTTCATTAAAGGGCAACATAGTCATTACGAACGTACAGGGTGCAAAAGTTGTGTTTTGTTCATTTTATGTATTATATACTTCATTTTATCTTAGTTATACTTCATTTTATCTCAATTGCGAATCATTATAAAATAAATTCGATTCGAATTTTGATGTTACACGTGACATGCATTTTATCTTAGCAGTTCTTCATTATATCTTAGTTATTCTTCATTTTATCTCAATTGTGATTCATTATAAAATAAATTCGATGTGAATTTTGATGTTACACGTGACATGCATTTTATCTTAGCAGTTCTTCATTATATCTTAGTCATTCTTCATTTTATCTCAATTGTTGTTCATTACAAAATAAATTAAATAAAAAATAATTTTTCGAAAAAAATGGTTTCAATTCTCTTCATTTTATCTCCTATATACATCATTAAATGAAAAAAAAGCAAAATTTTAGAAACAGTTCTCTTCATTTTATCTCCTCTATACTTCATTAAATGGAAAAAATTAAATTAAATAAAAATAAAATCAATTTTTCGCAAAAGTATTTCAGTTCTCTTCATTTTATCTCCTATATACATCATTAAAAGAAAAAAATCAAATTTTTAGAAACAGTTCTCTTCATTTTATCTCCTCTATACTTCATTAAATGGGAAAAATTAAATTAAATAAAAATAAAATTAATTTTTCAGAAGAATATGTTAAGTTCATTTTATCTATTTAAAACTTCATTAAATTAGAAAATTTAATTAAATATTAATAAAATTAAATTTAATTTTAGAGTATTGGATGACTCAACAAGCAAATCGAAATCTTATGAAAAATCGAAAAGAAAAGGAATTACAGATCCAAATATGTAATAATGAAGTTCGCGCAGAATAAAATGAAAATGGAAATTATTTGAGGGAGATATCATCATGCTAAATGACAATGATACCCTTAAATATGTAATAATGAAGTTTGCGGAGGATAAAATGAAGACGGAAATTATTAAAGCATGACCGCAGATCTTGTGAAATCAAAGACTGAGATTTATTCTTATTTCTTAGATTAACATCTATTCTCATATGATCTTAAGAAAGACAGAGCGCATGCCGGAGTGACGATAATAGTGGGAGGAAAAAAAATTGCCGATGAGAACCTTGAATGAACCACTGTGAAAATAAACAATCAAGGGCAGTGGATGATGAACATTGGCGATGGCTGGGACGAAGAGGCGGAACCAGAGATTGCGAGTGGGATTAAGGGAGACGTCGAAAGTGGAGAGGTGGAGGCCGTTGAGGTGTTTGGTGGCGGGCGCGGGTGCCTTGAAGTCAATTAGGTTGAAGAGACGTGTGACATACTTTCTAATAAAATTGGTGTGCAACAATAATAATATAAATATATGCTAACAAATAAAATTTCATTAAATTAGGAACTACTATAATTATCAAATTTAATAAAATTGTAACTACTTAAAACACCATTTCAATTAAAATAAAAAAATAAATTATGTGACACATTTCATTATTGTAGTTATCAGATAAAAAAAAAAATGAACGTCTGGATCATAGATCATAATTTATTCAGGGTATTTAGTTCAGAGATGAATACAACTCTTTGGTAAAAACACTTTATTTGTGATTAAGAAATCATGGTGGTGTGAATAATAAATTTATTACTTAAAAATAGAATAGAAAAATGGTAGGCTCTCTACCACCCACTTTTCTCTCTCTGTACAAGTTCACACACATACACATACAAAAGAAAAACCTGTATAAATACTCAATTTCTTGCATGAACCAAGTAATTCATATCCAAAAAATACTAAATTTCTGAAGATAGAAATGGACTTCAAGTTGTCAATCTCAATCATCTTATACATATTTCTTCCTCTATCTCTCTTCATGATCTTCTCCAAATTCAAAGCCTCTCCTGCTTCAAATTCAAGCAAGCTACCGAGATCCTATCCCATCGTGGGTTCATTCTTGGCAGTGTTGAAAAACAGAGAGAGGACCGTGCAGTGGTCATCAGAGATGGTGACATCCACCCCCAACTTAACCTTACCCTTGCACTGCGGCCTCGGCCACTGGATCATAATCACCGCCAACCCCTCCAACGTCCAGCATCTCCTCAAATCCAACTTCCAAAACTACGAAAAGGGGGATTTCTTCAAATTTTCCTTGAAGGATTTTCTTGGTGATGGCATATTAAACTCCGACGGCCAGACTTGGAAGTTCCAGAGGCAGGTTTCCAGGCATGAGTTCAACACCAAATCGCTCCGTAAATTCGTCGAAACCGCGGTGGATTCTGAGCTGTCCGGCCGCCTGATTCCCATCTTGAGAAAAGCTGCGAAAGAACAAACTGTGATCGACTTTCAAGACATCCTTCAGAGGTTCGCATTTGACAACGTTTGCAAGATCTCGTTTGGATATGATCCGGGATACCTGTCGCCATCTCTGCCAAAGGAGAAGTTCGCCGCCGCGTTTGACACTGTGGTGAAGCTGTGCAGAGAGAGGTTGGGCACGTTCTTCCCTTTGATCTGGAAAATCAAGAAAGGCCTCAACATTGGATCGGAGAAGCATCTCAAGATTGCTGTGAAGGAAGTTCGCGACTTCGCCGGAGAGATCATCAGGGAGAAAAAGCAGGAGCTTCAGCAGAAATCATCGCTGGAATCAGTTGATCTCCTTTCAAGATTCCTCAGCTCCGGCCATTCCGATGAAGACTTCGTCACTGATATAGTGCTAAGCTTCATACTGGCGGGGCGAGACTCGACTTCCGCAGCATTGACATGGTTTTTCTGGCTGCTCGCAGATCATCCGGAGGTGGAGAGAGAGATACTGAGAGAGGTGAATGAAAGATCAGAAGCAGCAGCATCAGCTTATGATGAAGTGAAGGAAATGGTCTACACTCACGCTTCCCTCTGCGAGAGCATGAGGCTATATCCCCCAGTTCCTACAGACAGCAAAGAAGCTGTGAATGATGATGTATTGCCAGACGGGACGATTGTGAAGAAGGGCATGAGGGTGGTCTATCATCCTTATGCTATGGGGAGAGTAGAGAATGTGTGGGGTAAAGATTGGGCGGAGTTCAACCCGTTGCGGTGGCTGGAGAGGGCAGCAGATGGTGGCGAGAAATGGCGTTTTGTAGACAGAGATCCATTTACATACCCCGTGTTTCAGGCGGGGCCCAGAATTTGCCTTGGGAAGGAGATGGCTTTCTTGCAGATGAAGAGAATGGTTGCCGGCATCTTGCAGCAGTTTAGGGTGGTGCCGGTGGGAGAAGCGGATCCTGTATTCATAGCAGATTTGACAGCCAAAATGAAAGGCGGTTTTCCGGTGAGGATTGTAGAGAGGGTCAACTATGATACACCCCAGCCCCATTAGTATGTAGGTTTAGGGTTATGCTATGTTATATATTGCCTAATAAAAAGGGTATGAACTAAATAAATTGATTCTCGAGGAAATAATTTTTAATAGCAAAAAATTATCCACCTAATAACACCTTTATGAAAAAATGCAAGAAATAACAAAAATTTGTTATTCACTCAAATCCGGCCATCAACTGTCCAACATTTCACTTGAATTTCGCAAAATATTTAACAGATTCAATATAATATTAGTGTTTAATATACTTAAATTTTTTATTAATATCATGCCATTCTAAAACCAATTTAATATATTTTTTCGAGTATTCATGCTGAGTTATCTTTCAATTCGAGCTGTATTTTTGTTTAATTCATGCTGAGTAATTTTTCAATTTTTGGTTTTTAAACACAATTCTTGTCGGATTAGGTGATTAAATTGGGCTAGAATCTGTATTTTAATTTTTTCCAGCATGAATTCGAAATTCCATTGACCTAGAATTTTGTTTTTCAATTATTCCAGCATGAGCTCGAAATCCAGCATGAACTCAAAAATCTAGCATGAATTTGGAATTTAAATATGCCTAGAATTATGCCTTTTAACTCATTCCAGCATGAATTCGCAAATTTGGGCACAATCTTGCATATATGGGCACAAATTCGATGTTTTTAATCATTCTAACATGATTCGAAGTCATTAATTTGTTTTGTAGATATGTTTATAGATCGGAATGAATTTGGTTTCCTTTAAATCATTCGAGATAATATCATGATATTAAAATAAAAATAATTTTTTTTAAAATAAAAACCAATTTTCTACTATAGAGAACCTAATTGATTCAAAATTAATTGTTTTCCACCATAAACTCTAGGAAATGAACCAATTGATGAATAATAGCTATTAATAATGCAAATTTCACATACAAAGATCAACCATTTTAATTGAATTATGGTATCCATACTTAAATACAACTCAAACAAACATATTAAAATACGTGAAGATAAATAAGTCTTATAATATAAGAAACAAATTAATTATTTGGAACTTTTTCTGGGCATGCACGTTTTGTGTGACTTGTAGATCCACAAATACTGCATTTCTTAGGAGCTCGTCGTCTACCAGTTGATGTTTGGCCTGCCTCTGCACCAGAAGGACGACAACTATTTCTCGGTCGACCGGCTTGGCGATTCACAATAGGTGGCAAAACAACACATTGTTATTTTTCGAGAGATACCTCCCACTCATATTTTGGAGGAAGAGGGTGTACAATTCCTCCATATATTTCTCGCCAAGTGGATGTCTTGTAGTATGCCCAAACATAGTTGTATATACTCGTACCCTTGAAGTTGTGTCAATAATAATAATAATAAAGTTAATCATTATAAATTAAAGTAGGATTGTATTGTTATATTTTACTAACCGAATTGCAGCAATAGCATGCGGGCATGGAATGAGATCTAACTGAAACTCACGACCGTCGCATAAGCTGTCTTGAAGATCAACATTCCATATTCTTACGTCGTCGTTTACTTTGAAATGTTGCTCAGAAATGGCCACAACACTAAATCTATTTGAAAGTTCCACCAATGGAGTGAGTTTGGCCACGACTTCCTCGGTCAACTCTTTGTTTCTTGCAAATGCCTTAGCTCGCCTTTCATCGAACCATTTTTCGACAATGTGCATATATAGCTCGATAATGGAACATATTGGTCGCCGTTTAGCATCTAACAGCCTTCAGTTGAACACTTCAGCTGCATTTGATGTCATGAACGAAAATCGACGAACCCTGCATTTTGACCTAGCCCACTTTTCAGGCCCCACCATCATAAGTTTGTTGTAAGCTGTCGGGCAATATCGTTCAATTTGGTCAATTGCCTTCTGATAGACAATAGATCGATAAGCATAGGCTGCATTGTGGTATAACTTCATGACAGGAGCATCGAAGACCATCAACTTATTCTGAATATGGTAACCACATAAGGCATGTGTTGCCTCTGATAGACTGAGCTTATTGCCTTAGCTATGCTGATGTGTTGGTCTAAAACAATCAAAAAGTGTTCGCTACAATCAAAAGCCAGTCGCATACGGGACATAAACCATGTCCAGCTCTCATCATTCTCGATGGGAGCAAATCCAATAGCCAGAGGAAAGATCTGTTCGATTCCCTATTTGGTAACAACAACCAATAACACACCTTTATTCCGCCCCTTCAGGTGTGTGTCATCAACCACAATCACTTGCCTTAATGAAGATGAGAAAGCTGCATGTGACACACCTAAAGAAACAAAGAAATGGCTTAATCAATTATCCTCGCCGATATTCATGTCTGTAATAGTGCCAACATTGTATTGTTTGAGAACATCGAGATATGATGGAAGCATGTTGAAAGAATCTTCTAAGCCACCATAAATCATTGCTATGACTCCATTTCTAGCTCGCAGTGCGTTGCTGTAGCTGACCACCAAAATTTTGTTGAAGGTTTGCCATTATATCTCGAGGTTTGATGATAGACCCTTGTCGACGCATTCTCCTGGCAAAATAAGCAGAGATAGCCTTGGATCGTATACTTCTACTTTGGATGTTTTCTATACTCATAGTACAACTATGAGTTGGGCAAAATTTGTATACGATCCAACATCCAATTGAGTGAGAGGTGCGTAGAATGAATGTATAGTTAGGATTGCGGCTGCAACTGTACTCCACCCGACTTGTAGTAGAACGCGACACCTTGAACTCCACGTGATGCTCCATGTGCCAAAGTCCGACAGCTACATATGAGTCTTCTTTTCTCCAAAACATGGAGTTGACTGCGAGTTCCTTATCCAATACTGCTTCAAGATCTCGCAATATAGGTGATTCAAACATATCTACTGGAATGATTGGAAGTAACCAATTATCCATTTGTCCACTGAGGCCATCAATTGCCTCTGGCGGCAATGGGTTAGTTGGAAGCAGGCTTGGCACAATAGCACTCATACCACCTTGTTCTCTAACCCAAGCAGTGAAATCTTCAATTGTACAATTAAAACAATGAAGCATTGTAATTTTGGTGTTCATCACCATCTTATGAGTCTGTATCGAATTCAGCTTCGTCGTCATCATCGGACTCCACAACTACATTGGGATATTGTGGTTCAGCACCGTCTTCATCGTCACTATCATAATTAGGGGCATTGTCATTTAAATCAGGGACTGGAGAACTTTGACTTCCACTGCTTCCTTCTCCAAACATCATTGAAGCTGAAAATCGATGTAGTTCTTCTGGTGTTGGACTATAAGGGTTGTACGGTTGTGGGCTCAATGAAACCATGAAAGGCTTGTACGGAGATGATTCTCGCCGAGAGCTTCCAGCAGCTGCATTGAATTACATTCTCATCACTAAATAAACCTTCGGATCCCACAACATGTTACAAAGTCGTTGAAGGTGCATATCCATCGCGAGCACCGAAGGAACATTCCTCCCACTTCTTGTTTTAGTAAGATAATATAGAGTGTAAGAACCCACTATAGAATGAGCATCGAGAATGTATTGAACGTTTCTCCACAATTCCTCTATCGTTATATCATGAGAAGGTATAATGACAACTCATTCTTCCCCACCGATGTAGTTGTATTCATTATCCCATTGGACATTGTAACGAACAATGATAGATCGATAATTTTCCTTCTATCTTTGAATTCTGAAAAAAAAATTTAGAGAATGAGTGAGTTTGATTCTAAGGATTCGGTGAGAATGGGTGATTTTGATTCTAAAGATTCTAGAGAATGTGTGAATATGTTGTAAATCTATAGAGAATGTCCAAATTGGTTTCTGTAATATATAGTACGATTGAATATTATTCATTTAATAATTTGAGTATCTTCGCAGGAAATAATGTATATATTCACGTGAAATAATCGACTTTATTGAACCACAAGTATTTGCATGCATGTGTTGTTTCTTCAGAATAGTAAAAAAATGTACCAATAATTTCAATTAAAACTAGAGTTGGCACAAAAATTAACATGTGAATCTCAGAAAGATGTGAAATATCACTGAAAAGTTTGACTATAAGCGTTGAGCCGATCACTAACATTATTGTTGAAATAGGGAATTCATGCCCTCTTCTATTGACTTCATGCCCGAAAGAGAGAATTCATGCCCAATTTTATCGAGTTCATGCCCAATTTATAACATTATTTTTAAGAATAACAAGTAAACTAACATTATTGTTGAAATAAGGAATTCATGCCCTCTTCTATCGACTTCATGCCCAAAAGAGAGAATTCATGCCCAATTTTATCGACTTCATGCCCAATTTATAACATTATTCTTAAGAATAACATGTAAACTATATTGTCTATACATTATTGTTGAAATAGGGAATTCATGCCCTCTTGTATCGACTTCATGCCCAAAAGAGAGAATTCATGCCCAATTTTATCGACTTCATGCTCAATTTATAACATTATTCTTAAGAATAACATGTTATGGATACATTATAGTTGAAATTAAACTATAATGTACGAATTTATAACATTATTCTTAAGAATAACATGTTATGGATACATTATAGATGAAATTAAACTATAATGTACAAATTTATAACATTATTCTTAAGAATAACATGTTATGGATACATTATACTTGAAATTAAACTATATTGTATGAATTTATAACATTATTCTTAAGAATAACATGTTATGAATTAGGGTATGAATTCGAGTGTTGGGGTATGAATTCAAGTATTTGGGCACGAATTCGTGTATTTGAGCATGAGTTCGATTTTTTTTGGCATGAGTTCGATAGTTTGGGCATGAGTTCGTGTATTTGGGCATGACTTTGATAACCTACTAAAAAATCATCAAATAGGAACACAAAATAAACTATAAAACTTGCTCAAATTTCGTAATTCAAAATAAATATACAACACAAAATAAACTATAAAACTTGCTCAAAATTCGAAGCAATTCTGGCTCAAATAACCCACTAATCTCCAATATTCATACAAAATATCCAAATATTATCCAAACAAGTATCCAAATATCCAAATACATTATTCCTCAAATGACAAATCAAAAATACAATGAGCAATATACAGCCTATATTTTAATTCGGTATCATCCTTTTTCAACCCAATTTTTATTCGATCGCCCATAAATCAACTGGTCCATGTGAATGCATGCATACAATGCTTCACTGAACATGTCATAACCAATGAACCCTTTGTTGAAGTCAATAACCATCCTCTCGTCAATCAGTAGGAAACCAAATGTGTTACATTCCCAGTAACCCCTGTCGCGCAAATATTTGTGGAGCTGATCTGTGATGCGTCTTACTCCATCTGATCTACACTTCTTCATCATTAGATTTAACCTCGATAGTCCAACATCATATATAAAACAACTTCAAGTTGAAAAGTCGATTCTCAGTGTCACCCAATGCTCCCCAATTGAAAATGGCATGATTAACTACAAAAATAAAAAAACTTTGTTATAATGATTTAAAAGGAAGGTGAAACAAACAATAAATATCACAAATTCTTACAAGTGAAGCAGAGAACCATGACCGAGAACATGTACTATCTTCTCCTCTAATGAACTTGAGTAATTCATTAGAAACACCGGGAGGTTTTGATCGAGCAGGAAGACTGTCTGGATAAGACTTATTGAATAACATCTACATTTACACAAACCGAACAACAAATAAATGCTAAAGATTTAAATTAATTAAGACATTGATTTTAAATAAGTAAGTTCTCACCTGGAACTTCAATACTTTGGGATTACACACACGCGAGATATGCTTATTCTTCGTAATCAACTTTATAGTGAGGGCCTCAACAAACAGATCTACAACCTGAACAGTTAAACGTGTGTGCATGTATTCGAGGTTTTCAAAAAAAGACTGATCGATCTGCACACCATTTGTTTGTGAAATCCGGAACTGAGAAGCTGAACCTTGTCTAAATGCTTAATAACTTTCCTTTAGAGCCTTATTCACAGACAAAGGTCCTAAATACTGGATCCTAGGCTTCTCCCTCTCGTTATCACCGGCATCAACACCGAATGTCTACGTTGCATTTAAATTCATTACATTAAATAGACAAACTATGCTTAAAATATATAAATTGTACCTCTGTAGGGTGAGAATGAGGCTGAGGCTGAGGCTGTGGCTGGGTCTGAGGTTGTGGCTGAAAAGTCAAAACATTTGCTCGCCGACATGTATTATTAACCACTTCATTAATGTACTCCTTCAAATTGGGCACCACTTCATCTATAATTATGTGTTTGACATCATCTAGAATAAAATGTTTGATTCTCCCAAACAACCTCTCATCTTTCTGTTGTCTACGAGATTCCCCACTAGAAGATGAAGAAGAACTATGTTTGCTCCTACGTCGTTTATGTTGTCTCGATGTCGGTGGCTGTGAATGTGGCTCTGAATCATGCCCGATCGGCTCTTCAAACCCATGGGGCTGATTAGAACCCCCTAACTGCAGTAGATGTTGCTCACTTTCATGCTCCTCTTCAATCTCATGCTCCACATTCACCACTTCTACCAAACACCCGTCTCTAGTCCATGTATTAGTCAGAATGGGCTGCCTAAACTCTGTCTCTAGAGTATCAGTCACTACTATGGCTATCTCTACTGGTATCTCTACTGATGGCCTTGTATCTTCAATATCTGCCATCATGACCCCTTGACCATGTGACGGTAATGGAGCCAGATAATTTACACCCATCATATCCCCTCCTTGTGCAGATCGCCAATATTGGGTATTCATTTCAGATGCCGAAGGGGGTAGGGCAGTTAAAATAGTTAGCTGCAAGTTTTAAATACATATAATATAAGATAATCAATTTAAAAAAAATACAAACTCGAATTTTATTATATTACCTCTTGAGAGAAGAAGGCTACCCAATCTTTGATACTGGATCTTTTGAACCGTGACTTCAACATACGTGGAATCCCATTCATATTTACTACCTTGGCACATGCCTGCCCCAACTGAGGAATGACCTCATACGCCCAAACCTTAGATCAATAAAAATAAATTATTATTAGCATAAAACTTAAATAAGACAATAATTCTAAAACATGTTGATGGTTTGCTTTTTTCATACGTGTAGTACCCAAAAGGGACCAGGAAGATGAAGACCTTTCTCAACTTGAATCCGAGTGGTGGGTATATGCGTACTGTTATACAACAATGCTTTGTATGTGTACGTACCCCATGGAAATTGGTTCCAAGCATCTAAATCCTCACTCAGAACATACAACCATTTTTCTATTCATTTTTCCGTATATCCTAGGGCAAGAAACCAAAATGCTAATATATTGGCCACCCTAAGATACAATACCCTATGACTAAAATCAACTTTTTTCCCTTCAAAACGATCCAACAATTCTTTACCACTAAGCAATTGACCCCCGCAAAATACTCCAAAAATAGTACTAGATTCTAAATCATGTCGTGCAGCAGGATCGAAGGTGGTGGTTCCAAAACTAAAGCCAGAAATAAGGGCAAATTCACTCTTTGAAACATGATATTGTGTTCACCCACTCGAAACCTTAATCCATCATTAGTTCAACTAAAGACTGAGATGAACCAGTACCATTATCTGCCCAACCCAACAAATGCCCAAAAATACCACTTCTAAATTCATCGACCAATTGTTGTTCTCCTACTGAAAATAAAGTCTGCCTAATTGACTCTAAAATCTTACATTTATAGAACAAATTTATCTTAGTTTTACATCCATGAACCTCATATCTAATCCAGTGGGGCTGTAATATATATATAATGTGTTCCAACAAAACCAAAACATAAAACATACCTAGTCTCCTAAAATCTAAGATTCAATATCTAAAAATACGAACCACCATTCACATTCATTCATTCATGCCCATATACACAAACATCGTTCACAGTTCATTCATGCCCATAAACACAAACACACCATCGATTTTCATGTATATAAACGAAGAAAAAAGGCGAAACAAGCATACCTCTGCATTCAACATTCTTCAAGTTGGTTTTACGTGGGTGATTGGTTCGAAAATTGCCAAGAACTTGCGCGCGTAGGGGATCCTAATTCAGGCCGATTTGGGATGATTTCGTGCCCAATTTCCTTCTAATCAGGTCGCAGAAAACAAAGGGAGTGAGGGGTAGTTCAAAACAATTATTTCACTGAATTCATGCCGAAAACCGCGAGTTCATGCCCATTTAAATGAAATCGTGCCCAATTGCATTCAGACTTAATCCAACACGAATTCGGTGTTATAGACAGTAAGTCCGAATTCGTGCCCAATTCAGATCATTTAAAATGGGCACGAATACGGAGTTCAATAACCACCGAATTCATGCCAATTGAGATCATATAAAATGGGCACGAATTCGGAGTTCAATAACCACCGAATTCGTGCCCATTTTTAATGATCTGAATTCGTGCCAATTCAAATTTTAAATTGGCCATAAATTCGGATTTAAATAACGAATTGGCCATGAATTCGGATTTAACAATCATTTATATATTACATTTTTTATTTCTAACATGAGAAAATAATAAAATATGCATTCAGTTAGATTCCTTATAGAAATTGAGAGAAGTAATGATTTGATAATGATATTTGTATTAGAAAATGTACACTTTTGCTATTTTTTGAAGTTTTTCATAAGGCTTATTATTCCTTGCCTTTCGATTTTAAATTTGTTATTATAGATTTCCCCTCCTGATTCTTAATGTTTTTGATTTAAAAAATGTATTTATTTTTTAAATATATAAAGTATATTAATTTAAATCCTAATCATTTCTGCAATAATTAAATAGATAGTGACAAATGCCTAAATGGAGTATATGTTTTGATGAAAGTGGAGATTTTACGATTGAAATGACATTTGGTAAGAGATGTAAATAAAACGATAATATTTTGAATACCTGCATGTGATTTTTTAAAAAGTTAACATCCCTTTCTTTCTTAATTTTCATCGACTTATTTATTTTCTGGAAAAATCTTTAACTTTTGGAGGAATAGTTAAGTTTGATATTAAACAGATTCATTCCTCTTTTCCAACTTCAAATTTGTTAGGCAAGGGATAGAAGAACCCAATATCGATCAGACAAATTAGCCGACTTCTAATAATGAACTCAGCTAACCTTAGAAGGAGGAATGCCAAAAGAGATATAATTAATGCACACATCTTCAACCCTGTGAATTTCAAAGCTTTTTGGCTTGTGATGATTTCCAAACATTAATATTTATTATTTAATTTTTTTTTTTTTAAAAAAAATCCTTCATGTAATGTTCTTTAGCTCAAAATTATTAAATGATTAAAAAGCTGGATTAAAATATGGGTTAAACTAATAAGAATTTTGATTCCGAATATATGGCCTAGATAGACTGAACCAAATCCATGAGTCCTAAGCTTGAAACAAATAATTTTTTTTTTCTTCCCGTAGCTCAACCTATCGAAATATAAATGGCCTAGTTAAATAAAGAGCTCAAGCTCAAATAATAATTAATATCTCTATCTTTATATAATCTAACCTAAAAATATTATTATTTTTTCTCATTTCACAAAATACTACCAAAAAAAAAATGTATAGCCAAGACAATAATTGTTTCTATATATATATAGAAATTGTCACTAAATCAAGGTAGTGACTAGAGGTGTTCGAGGTCTGGTTTGGAAGTAAAATCTTGACCAAACCAATAGGTACGGTTTGAAAATTTTCTAAATCAAACCAGCCAAATAATTTATCGAAACCAAACCGGCCAAACCAAATAAAAACAGTTTGGTTTGACGGTTTGAAACGAAACATGTTTCAACTTTCAACAATCTACTATAATTTGTTAAAAATTATGGCCTAAATGCAAATCAGTTGATTTCCATTATTTATAGTATTACTTATCTTAATATAGTTTGAATTTTTAAAATCTTATATTTATAACTTAATGTAAAACCAAAAGAAACACATGAATCAATTGTATTAAAATTATAATCTTAAAATTCAAATGTAAAATTTAAATTCCATCCAACGAAAGCTTATGTGGCGATTAGATATCCACATCACATCATCTATACATCATTTAATTCACAATTAAAATAAAAAATGCCACACAATAAATATGGAGAGGCCTGAGTTCCTTAGACACGGCGGGAGAGGCCCGAGTTCCTCAGACACGGCGGGACGCCAATCCGTGGGTTGCCAGTCTCTGCTCTGATCTTCTCGGACTATGCGGCTCGCTAATTTCCTTTTTCTTTCTGTGTAGGTCACCTTCGTACGGAGCTCACCGCCGCTGAACAAGCCCGAGTTGACAGGGCATACGACGTGATGATTGGTGACCACGAGTGACCCACTGTGCAGAATGGTCGTTTTGTGACCGCAAACTCGGTGCTCGACTAGCAAGGACAACTGATCGAACTGCCGGCAATCACGATATGCCGGCATGTCCCCGTGCTGCCGGAGCAGATAGCGTGGGCCCACCGCGAGAAAAAGAGGGATCGCGATGAGGAGGAGGCCCGACGTCGGGAGGCGAACCTGATGAAAAGGCCTCACGTCGACTCTGATCTTTCTCCGCCCCCGCCTTCCCCTCCACCCCCGCCTTTCAAGAACCCCGAAGAGGAGCGGGTGGAATCTTCTCGCCCCTCGACCCACCAGGATGCCTGATACGATCCTCGTCGGAAGGTTTAGATCGCAGCCCAGGAACAAGAGTAGGCACGACGCGGAAACGACTCGAACGGAATTGGAAACGGAAACAATGAACGGATGGACGTTCAACAACCCTAATTCGACCCTTCAAATGACGTATTCCAGACAAATCTCATATACGCCCCAAGAAGCTGAAGAACTAACGACGCAGAACGGTAGAAGACACCACAATCGGATGTGTAAGTCCGGTTGATAAGTCAATTCGAATTTCAAGGTAATCCACAGAAATTCTTGAGCTTTCAGAATTGGAGAAATAAACTCACAAATATTATTAAACTGAAAACTGAGTCTAAATTCGAAAATAAGCAGCC